>DF240996.1:1952-38597 GCA_000507305.1 Breviolum minutum Mf 1.05b.01
ACTTCAACAACGTCAACATCGTCATCCAGCTCCTCTACTTCATCTTCCTCTACATCTTCCACCAGTACTTCATCCACAAGTACTTCATCCACTAGTACTTCGTCTACGAGCTCTTCCACCACTTCCACTTCATCGTCAAGTACCTCAAGCTCTTCCAGCAGCACGTCATCAACAAGCAGCTCCTCTACCAGCTCATCCAGCAGTTCCACATCAACTACCAGCACCTCATCAACTTCATCCAGCACATCTTCAACAAGCACGTCTTCCACAAGCTCTTCTACCAGTTCCACATCTTCAACCAGCACTTCAACAACCTCTTCCAGCACGTCTTCCACAAGTTCTTCGAGCACTTCCACATCTTCTACATCGTCGACCAGCACTTCGAGTAGCAGCACCTCCAGCAGTTCTACAAGCAGTTCATCCACCTCAACCTCATCCACAAGCACATCCAGTAGCAGTACATCAAGTACCTCTTCCAGCACATCCTCCACCAGCACATCTTCTACAAGCACATCTTCCACAAGCACTTCTTCTACAAGTACTTCTTCTACAAGCAGTTCATCCACCTCAACCTCGTCCACAAGCACATCCAGTAGCAGTACATCAAGTACATCCTCCAGCACATCTTCTACAAGCACATCTTCTTCAAGTACTTCTTCTACAAGCACTTCTTCTACCTCAACCTCATCCACAAGCACATCCAGTAGCAGCACATCAAGTACATCCTCCAGCACATCTTCTACAAGCACATCTTCTACAAGCACATCTTCTACAAGCACTTCCAGTACTTCAACCTCGTCAAGTAGCACTTCTTCCAGCAGCACGTCAACGAGTTCGACAAGTACTTCTTCCACAAGCACCTCCACAACGAGCTCCTCCTCGACCAGTTCATCTACAAGCTCCACGTCGTCAACAAGTACCTCAACTTCTTCATCCAGCACATCTTCTACAAGCACATCGAGTACTTCGACGTCGTCCACAAGCACTTCTTCCAGCAGTACATCCAGCACATCAACTTCATCTTCTTCCACCAGTACCTCTTCAACAAGCACATCGAGTACTTCGACGTCGTCCACGAGCACTTCTTCCACCAGTACATCCAGCACATCAACTTCATCTTCTTCCAGCAGTACCTCTTCAACAAGCACATCGAGTACTTCGACGTCGTCCACGAGCACTTCTTCCACCAGTACATCCAGCACATCAACATCATCTTCTTCCACCAGTACCTCCTCCACTTCGTCATCTTCCACAAGCTCTTCCAGTAGCTCAACTTCATCAACAAGCACTTCGAGTAGCAGCAGCTCCAGCAGTTCTACCAGCACTTCTTCCACCACTTCATCTTCCACCAGCACTTCAAGCACTTCTACCACCACCACAAGCACTTCTAGTAGCAGCACCTCCAGCAGTTCTACAAGCAGTTCATCCACCTCAACTTCATCCACAAGCACATCCAGTAGCAGTACGTCAAGTACCTCCTCCAGCACATCTTCTACAAGCACATCTTCTACAAGCACATCTTCTACAAGCACTTCTTCTTCCTCAACCTCATCCACAAGCACATCCAGTAGCAGCACATCAAGTACATCCTCCAGCACATCTTCTACAAGCACATCTTCTACAAGCACATCTTCTACAAGCACCTCTTCTTCAAGTACTTCTTCTACAAGCACTTCTTCTACCTCAACCTCGTCCACAAGCACATCCAGTAGCAGTACATCAAGTACATCCTCCAGCACATCTTCTACAAGCACATCTTCTACAAGCACATCTTCTACAAGCACATCTTCTACGAGCACATCTTCTACAAGCACTTCCAGTACTTCAACCTCGTCAAGTAGCACTTCTTCCAGCAGCACGTCAACGAGTTCGACAAGTACTTCTTCCACAAGCACCTCCACAACGAGCTCCTCCTCGACCAGTTCATCTACAAGCTCCACGTCGTCAACAAGTACCTCAACTTCTTCATCCAGCACATCTTCTACAAGCACATCGAGTACTTCGACGTCGTCCACAAGCACTTCTTCCACCAGTACATCCAGCACATCAACTTCATCTTCTTCCACCAGTACCTCCTCCACTTCGTCATCTTCCACAAGCTCTTCCAGTAGCTCAACTTCATCAACAAGCACTTCTTCCACCAGTACATCCAGCACATCTACCACGAGCAGCACCACCTCTAGCTCCAGCACATCCAGCAGCACCACAAGCACTTCGTCCTCCAGTACAACCTCCACGAGCTCATCGAGCACATCTACAACATCGACAAGCACCAGCAGTTCCTCAACTACTTCAACATCCACATCATCAACTTCAACCTCTTCCACCTCCTCCAGCACATCGAGCACATCGAGCACAAGCACTTCAAGCACTTCGACCACAACATCATCAAGCAGTACGACATCTAGCTCCACCACAAGCTCAACCTCCAGCACAAGCTCAACAAGCACAACTTCCAGTAGCTCATCAACAAGCTCTACCTCTTCCAGCACTACAACAACAACGTCATCTAGCACAACCTCAACCACAACCACTTCCTCGAGCACTTCCTCTACCAGCACTACATCATCAAGCACATCCTCCAGCACTTCAACCAGCACTTCCACTACTTCATCCTCTACATCTTCCTCATCCACAAGCACATCTTCCACGAGCACCTCGTCCACCACAACCTCCACAACATCTAGCACCTCCAGCTCAACCACTTCAACAAGCACTTCATCAAGCACATCATCCACTTCCACGTCATCAAGCTCTACCTCAACAAGCTCTACCTCATCAAGCACCACATCGNCTACCAGTAGCTCATCGACAAGCTCAACTTCAAGCAGCACATCATCAACCAGCACATCATCGACCAGCACATCCTCCACAAGTACGTCGTCCTCTTCGACAAGCACAACATCCACCTCCTCCACATCTACCAGTAGCTCATCGACAAGCTCAACTTCAAGTAGCACATCTTCGACGAGCAGCACCTCCAGCAGCACTTCATCTACCAGTACCAGCTCGACGAGCTCCAGTAGCACGTATCTTGACGATCTAAAGTGCATTTTGCAAGTTGTCGTAAGCTAAACTTTGAAGTGTCCAAGTTTCCGTTTGAAGTCTGTTCAAAGTGATGTGTTGAGGTCGACGAGTTCATCCTCGACCTCTTCCTCTTCAACGTCAACAACGAGCTCCTCTACCAGCTCCAGCTCGATCCTTCGCATTGAAAATGCTTGAACTGATATTCATTCTGTTTATCTTCTAGATTCTAGATTGCTTGCGGATAGAGTCAAACTTGGGAACTGTGGATCATTTGTAGGCCGCAAATTTCCATAATTACTTATCTCTGTTGGCCATTGAAGACTCTCAAGTCAAATGAGTTCTTTTTTGATTAGACCACCCTCTATGCTCTATTCTGAGATGCCATAAAGAGAACAACAATCTCCTCGCTGTTTACTTGTGATATTTATGAGAGAGAGTTGAAAACCTGTTGTCTTCCAGCTTTTGGGTGGCTGTAGCGAGGGTCCATCCATGTCAGATTGCCGTGCAATGAACGTGCAAGCCCCTAGATTTAAAGCATGTATAGACAATTATGTGTCAGCGTAAGCGAACTTCTTTTTGCCAGAGATAGCTATAGAGGTTCTTGCTCCACAGTTGGATCTTGGGTGCTGTGTTGGGTGGGTGTTGTTGTGGTTGCTGTAGGGGAGGTGCTTGGTGCCACGGGCGAAACTGTTTTGGTTACAGTCTGACACCATCGACACAGACATGTGCTAAGGTGGCATGTGTTTTGGAATGAAGAACACTGACAATGAGTGTGAACATAATATTGCGTTGTTGGCGTGCTGCAGACGTTCGTTGAAACCAGACATGCGCTGTCTGGGGTCTATCTTGGTCTAATTTCTTCCGAAGCAGACCATATGATAAGTACACATAAGGACAAATTCATTTATCCGTGTGTGCATGTCTGTGTAAACAAGGACTTCAGGCTTGTTGGACAAAGTGAAGAATGATGTTCATTAGGATAGAAACATGTTGGCTCAAGTGGCTCACTTTCCGGGATTTCCGGAAGAGCTGAGTCCAGATTGTTGGGGAAACTGATTTCTGAATTGTAATCCCATCTTCATCCAGCCCAAAATGCCACTACCTAACAACTATCTTGGCTCGCTACGAGTAAGACTGGGGATGCGAGTTGTTCACGGTTTGTCGGACTTGAAATATCTTGAAATAGGATGGATGTTGGGACCTCTACAGAGTGATGTACAAGTCCCTTACTTCCAGCTTTGTCCATTTCAAGAATCGTGGAACAAACCAATTTTTCAATCCAATCTGTGGCCCAGTTAAGAACTGCTGTAATTGGAATGACACTTGCTATTTGTCATCAACCTTAGTACAGCTTACTGTAGTCATTTGTCGAGAAGAACGAAGCCTTTCTACCTATTGTATGTGGCATCCTGACGAGGACAAGTACCACAACCATCACAAACACTACGACAACCACATCTAGTACTTCGAGCTTCTTATCTGGCATTGAAGAGTGGTTGGGATCTGTGAAATGTCGCATGGGAAGGTCTTTGACATTTTTACAACCAAAGGATTGACAAAGCATATCCAAATGCTTCAAGAGTTGCAGTTTTCTCTTGGCGTGAAATTATTACTTTGGACTTTGAATTAAGCTGCGGCCTTTCCCAGGTTCCACAACATCGACCTCATCAACTTCCTCAAGCAGTCCGGACCCCAGACCATAACAGTGAGTCGACACGCTACGTCCATTGCAAGGATGGCTATTTCTGGTGCCAGCCATTCTAAACTCTAAACCATTGTCATAGAAACTTGCCCTTTTTTGAAGCATTTGCCAAGGTACAACTTTTACCATCACAAGTGGACGACTCAGAGCTGTGAAATCCTCTATTTCAGCATGTATTCTATTGTTCAGGCTTGTGTCTTTATGAGTTTGCAATCACAAGAATGTGTGAATTCGTCGCTTTTTCGCAGACGCTTTTGATTGGCAAAGACCCTCTTGATTTGCTTCGCCTCTGAGGTACGACAACCCTGTCATCTACCACCACAACGACAATGGTAATTGCCTCAGGGTTTCCGAAATTCCGAATAGTCTCCGAAACAGTCCGAAATCACTCTCTCTCTATCTCTCCATATATCTTTATGTATATCATATATTATATATATATGTTATACACATTTAGGTATGCCTATCTCTTATATCTTATATACAAATATTCATCTTGCCTATGAAGTCACATTATATTTATTTGTCTTTCGTTCCTTCCATCTATAGCTGACTACTGAAGGGCATTCGGAAATGGGTGCTGAAACGCATTCAGGTGGAGGCTGTAGCACAGCGAGCCATTGCAGCGATGGACCGTGCAGAGGAAGAAGCCACCGTCCGGGGGACTCGAGGACTTGATTTTCAAGCCCTGATGTTTGTTAAGGGAGAAGTGGAGTCATGTGAGTCATGTTTGCTTGTACAAGAAATTCGTGAGATTCATGATTGCATACGGTTCCCTTTCGTACCAAATTTATCTCAGCTTTTTTTGTTTATCGTGGGTCCACCCTAACTTTTTTTTGTTTGAAAATTCCATTGATGCCTCATGAACTACAAGTTTCTAGATCTATGCCATTTAGGGTCAGTGGAAGGGCAGACCTTGGAAGAGGAATGAATTGGAATCGAGACAAGATCACCATCCGCTTCGCCAGATGAGTCGGAAAAACACAACTTGGATTTGGTGGAACGAAGACCACTCCCACTATTCTCTCAGACAATCAACATGCATGAAGCATTTCTCGTTTGAAGCACCTGTTGAGCAGAATGAAAGCCTTCAGATTTGAGCAGATGAATAACCCGAACGGCTGGAAGATCCTTCCTTAAACCTGCATTTCTGGTTCAAAGACCAGCTTTTCGACGGCATCAGCGATTCGTACCAAGGCAAACCTCATGTCATCGCTGCTAGAAAGTCTCGAAGGCCGCCAAGTCTTCAGGGGTAAGACAGTAAGACTAAGACCAGATGCTGGAAAGGTAGATTATTAGACTCATCTTGGACTCATTTGGACCTTGCCGATATTTTGTGTCTCTTGGCAGAGGCCATCAATTTTCATGAATAGAATTCGGCCTGCCGTGCTTCAGATTGCTACATGTCGAAGTTATCAACGCCGGAGGCGAGCCCCTGACCGAGCCGATCTTCCAAACGGTGACAACTTCAGCAGGGACCGAAATTACTGCAGGGAGCCCTGGGTTGTGCCATTGCTCTTGCTCCAGTAGCCGCGGCCCACTAGATATGGCCTACTTTTACGTGAAAGCAAGAATCTGTTGAAGAGTTTTGCAAGGTTTCCCTATGGTTTATGGTACTGAACAGTCTTGAGAAAGTGTGAGCACCGCCAGTATTCTATTGGAGTCAAAAAGGCCAATGCAGGTTCTGACTGGATCAAAGAACCTTAATCCCCGGACTCAAGAATTGGAAACTGTGTCCCGCACTGCTTCATGGACGTTGCCGTGGCAGGTTGCTTTACTGACCTTTGTAGCAGCTGCAAATCAAGGACCTGTCGAGCGGGCAATCCTTGGTGAAACAGACTTTTTGGAGGTGGAGACCTAGAGTTCAATTTGATTCCACTCTGATTCGACCCCGAGAAATGATACAAAAAGCAGATTGAAATAAGACGATGACGGAGGCTCAAGACCTGCAAGAGTGGCAACATGGACCAGACACCTGTTTGAAAGATTTGGCATGTGCATTGCCCAGCCTTATGGGGCAACAATATGCTAGATCGTACACCACGAGAAGCTGTATCATACATTCATTAAGGCAGTCTGGGAGCCTTCCACAACGTCAGATCATTTGCAACTGGATGCAATCTCGGATGTCTTTTTGGACACCAAAAACACCCACTAAGTGGACCAGGTCTTTGCATTCAAGACAGTGCTGACCGCAGGAGAGCCTCAAATTAATGTCGCAGCTGTGGTCAGCGATGGCAGCTTTGCTCCTCAGGTTCTGGCCGGGCAGGGGTGTTGGGAACCCATCGGAAGTGAGAACGCCAAGGTCCCCAAAAATATGCTTTTCAGAATATGATTTTGATGTCTATGTATACAACATAATAGTTTTAACGTAGTTACTTAAGCACGTATGTCTGATAGTGTACATAAATGTGTATATATACTGTATATACACATATTCTTGACATCTCCAAGCTTGTGAGTTCTTCCGCCAGGTAGCGGTGCCCTTGCGGGTCTTGGATCAGCTGAGCGGTGGGGGTGCGGCTCCAGCAGCTTGGCAATGATCCGATGATCCGATTCGCTTCCAGAGACTGTCCGACCATCTCCATGTCTCCATGTCTCGTCCAGGTTGCCATCTCTGTCGGCAAAGTCACAGCACAGTTTGCCAGTGACCTTGAGGCAGGAAGATAGCTGAGTCTCGTTGCACCAAATACTTCGCTTTCTAGAACCTCAAATGCAAGAAAGATGCAGGGATTTATTGGAGCCATTTCAAAGGTTTTTGGTGGAATCGGCCGTGGCTTCATCGTCGCGTTTTGCGCAGGCTGTGGGTGCGGCAAAAGCAGCGGAATATGCTCGGGACAACAATCTTTCGAGCGCGGTCATGCAGCCATGTTTATGAGGCTTACGATGTTTGCGACCACTGCAGCTAGGAGTTACTGCAATCAATACTCCTACCTCTTTTGGCAGGATACTAGCAACAAGTAGACAAGAAGTCTCTGGTTGAAGCCTGTTCATGAAAATGCTTAAATCCTCTTCATGTTGCAGAATGTTCTCAAGCAGTTCCGATCGTGGACTTCCTATTAGTCATCCATTTTGAACTTCCAGCCATGCATTTTGCAGCAGTGACCACTGTTTTGACAGGACAAGGGCCCCAGCCTTTTGGGGCAACCTTTTTCCATCACAGTCTATGATAGCAACGGTCAACCTCTCGAAGGCCCATGCCAACTTGCCAGTGCAGCTTTTGCCAATCTTATTCAAGATTTGTCTCTAACGAATTGGCACGCAATTGACGATGTTTCCAAACGAAAGGTCCGGGATGGTCCGAAATTTGACAAGTCTTTGATTCATTAAGATCTACAGCTCAACTGGTCTTCAGGCCTGCAGTTGGCTGAGCCAATGACGATGACCATTTCGGACTGCCGACCCCCGGGGTGTGGAAGGTCTCGGAGGGTTTTATTCGTTCGTTCCTAACCATTCTCAATTTTGAATGTATGCCACACTCTTAGGCTGGGAACAATTCCTTCGCCGCTTGGTTGTGTTAGAAGAATCTGTCTCTAACATTCTGCCAAGAAGACTCAGGAGTCTGCTTTATGCCAGCCAATTCTCCATGAAACTAGCAACACCTGCTGTTGTGCACTTCATGTTGCCTCCTTTGCTGAGAAACTTCTCTTGCAACGGCGAGCTTTCTGGACTCAACATGTTTATCCTCCAAGTATCCAACTCCAAAGCCTCTAACAAACCAATGTTGGCTTTGACTCTTTATCTCTGGCTGTTGACTCTGTTATTGGCCAGGAAGAAGCAAACGCCTCTGTGGCATGTGCGTTCTTCAACACCACAACCTATCGATGGTCCACGGAAGGGGTGAGGCAGTGATACGCTTCCAAAGCGTGGCCGTGGGAAGCGGGGTGAGCTTTCAATCTTATGACGGGGTCAACGATTGAATAAACATCTTTGAATCTTCTACGGGAACACTAAGAGATTCAATGGCTCAAACAAATTCAGGATGGCACAACTGCACATGTAAACAATTAATTACACTCCGAGCATCGAATCATGAAGGTGGCACATGTATCATTTTGACTCGAAAGGGTTTGGCTTCTATCCAGTTGCATCATCCCTGTCAGGCGTGTGGCTGCCACTAATGCCTCTTCTGATACGCAAGGGGCTCGAGGGAATGGCACAGGAAAAGTTTCACGAAGGCTGCATAGTGGGAAGGGTCTAGCCCCAAAGATAGCATCGGGCCAGATCGATTCTTGGCTTTCGCAGACATCTCAGTACAATTCTGAGAAAGCATGTTTTGGGTTGCTCAGCTTTGCTGACTGAACAAGATTTGAGAATGAAACTGAAAATTCGAAGCTTGAGAGCGGATAGTGTGACCAAAATTGGAGATTGGGAATAGAAATCCACTCAACAATACAAGTTTTGCTCCAAGTCTTGCTTCATTTCCCATGAATCCTGGAGTGAATCCTGCCAGTCCAGTACCCTTGTCCCACAAGGCTCCAACCTTTGGTTTGTGAGACAGATCACTTGAGTATCTTCGGAGGAGTTTTGAATGTCCCAGAGGCACGCCCTTTGGAGCCCGGGGCATCAGTAATGGGAAGTTTGAATCCTGATTTGCAGGTTGAACCGGTGGAACTTGTTTTATCAGGCCTTTTGAGTTTTGCAAAAGCTTAAGCAAGTGTGTGGAGTGCCAGGTGGACAGGGAAAATTATCAAGTTATCTCATTCGCCAGAGCCCCAGCAGCCCCAGCAGTCTCAGCAGCGCAAAATCGAGAGCCTTTCTGAAGTCAAAATTGACAACAGTTTGGGCTGAACAAAATTTAGAAAAGAAGACTTTGCTTTTGAAACAAAGATGTTGGGTCTTGAAAAATTGCAAATGAAACTTATTAGCATGTGAAAGTTGTGTAAAAAATCTTAAAACCAAATGACATTTTTCAACTGAGGAACAATCGAACCTCGGTGGTGGTGGTGGTGATTCGCCGAAGACCTCAGAGTTTTTGGATCCAAAAAAGGACGCCAAACACCTTTTTTGGGCGGATCGAAATCGACGTTCAGAAAACACCAACAGAAGAAGAAGAAGAAGAAGTTGTTGTTGTTGTTGTTGTTGTTGTTCTCCCTAATGTGTTTGATTCGTTTTTGCAGTGTTTCTCATATGAGTTCTATGTGTACACTATATATACTCCATTCCCCGTGCCCTTGTCGTTCTCCGAGGCAAGGGGATGGAGTTGCTGATGGCCCTCTGGATCAGGTGGAGACGGTCAGGGGGGGGTCAGGCTCAGACCATACGAATTTCAAAGTGGTATGAGACAGGAACCAAGGCTATGAAGCCACATTCAATCCTGGGGTCAATCATCAAGTCTCTTTTGTTGGGATGTGGTGATGTGTCGTAAGGAGATTCTGACAAATACACAGGGGAACACCAACATAGCTGCATGTTCGGCTGTACAACCATATCTATTCAATGTGCATCCGCGGCTCATGCCCCATGCAGATTGAAGTGGGGCACTTTGGACAGGAAGATTGCCATGTGCAAGACATGGAAAATACAGCGGGATGACTGCGTTCATATTATGTTCATGTGACTTGCATAATTACTGCTCTCTAGTGCCTCCAGTTGAAAGACATGCTTTTTGCTGTTCCCATCCACTGCTTCAATGTCATAAAGGTTTGCCCATGCTGTTCATCCGCTTTGCAGGTCGGAGATGTCGTGGAGACTATCATCAAATGCACCAGGCGTTCGTCTTGGGGTGCTTTAAAGATTGAGCTGGTCAAACTCATCGAACATTTGACGGCTTTTGTATCATTCTTTTTCGATCTGCCTGGCTAATGCAAGACATGGCCTCGACAAGATGCATGTTAAACAGCTTGGTCGAATTTGGTGGGTGGTCCACCAGTTTGCAATCGCCAGGGCTGCTGGAATCTTCTCAGCAGAAGGCATGGAAGCGCTTGGAAAAGGCACGCCTTGAGAAGCTGAGGTGAGTTTTGCACATGGAACAACGTACAAAGTACACGAAACAGCCAGTGCTCCAAGACTTCTTTACAAAACGGTTCCATGAAGCCAAGCCAAATTGTGGTGGATAAACACCAATGGGCCAATGGGCCTTGTTCTTCAACAGTGGAGGATGTTGGGGACCTGATGGACTTCACACGATGAATCATCTCTGGAGGCAACTGGGCTTCCACCCCTTCTGCCATTGCCCTGTGGGCTCGGTAGCCAAGATCCATCTTGCAAGAAACCTGTGACCTTTCTACATGAAAACAATGTGGGTGGTTTCTTTGTACATTTGGCTATGTCGGCGGGTCTCTTTCCATTCAAGCTACGCTTCGAATAGTCAGGAATCGGGGTTCAGTAACACATTGTTTTGGACATGTCACGTTCTTGAAAATGCTCATTCTGATTGCAAATGCTTCTGAACATTGAAAACAAATGTGGAAATGAAAATACTTTTTCTTGTGGGTTGGCAGGATCCATCGATCCGAATCGATCCAAGTGTACCTAAGGCAACTTTGGCACTGCTGTTCTTCAGCGTGGTTGCTGCCTTTGCCCGAGATCTCACGCGCAACCAGACCAGGCTCCATGGCAAAGCTCAGTTGCCGAATGAATGCCGAATGGAAGCAACTTTTTTCTCGACCCAGTAGTACAGTAAAACATCCGGGTAGGTTGTTGTTACCGGGTACCGTTTGAGAGACTCCAGAGACTCAAGCTGCAGATTTTCCATGATCCATGCTCCCTGCCATACCTATTCCATAGCTATTCCGCCAGTCCTGCCAGGTGGATGGGACAATTGATGTCCATAACTTACCCTGAGCAGCAGGAGGAAGAGGCACAGATTTCAAACGTCAACAAACCTCGAGAGGATTGTTCAGGGAAAATGTTGCAAGTGTCAAACTCGTGCCCAAGTTCAACTATTTTTTCAGGCCGGTCTAACGTGGCTCTACCGAAATCATTTCTGACAAAAGGTGTAATCATGTGGTATTAGTTTTGGTATGCAAATCCCGTGATGTTGCTGCCAGTGGGTGTTCTGCAGGATGATGCTGATGAACCCGCAGAGGAGCATCGAACGTTGGGGTCGTACAGAGTACTCGTGCAGAGGAGTTTCCTCAAAGCACGTTGAAGTGTAGAAGGCGAAATTTATGCAAGATGTAGATCACGCAGGTTTAATGGCGATCACTGGAAGGTTTGCAAATGACGCCTGGAACGAGTCAAGACGAGTCAAAGCGGGGAGAGCCAGGACCGTGCTACGAGCTTTGCCAAGACCTGCGTCATGTTCCTACACGCATTACAGGCATCACATGTGGGAATGCAAAACAGATTGCCGGGTGCCGACTTATTTGTCTTGAGCGGCTACCTGGCCCAGGAAAGTATGGCAGGAACATCATTCCACAGCTTGTCAAAGCCGCGCAAACGCACCCGTTCATGTAATCAAAATTGGACTCAAAACTTTACACCAGGTCCAAAGACGGCAGTCTAACATCGCAACCTATATGTAACTATAGCCATCTATAGCAGAGATCTGAGATAATTACATTTGGAACACATCACCTCATGAAAGGAAAACTGATATCTCTCGTGGGAAATGCTTTCACGCTAGGAGATCCATGATTGTTTACGGATCATTGATCATTCAATTGTATTGTACGTATGTGACTATATAGTTATTGCTTGTTCAGTCATGCCATGTCTAGACTCACAAACACCTCCCTTTGTCGTGTCCAAGCTTGATCAAATCACCTGAAACAAGTTGATGGCAAGACAGTAAGACACCTGGCATCACATGGAGCTGACCGACAAACTTAAACATGATTCGCTTTCATGGCAGGCTAGTGTGGACCGACAGTCACTGGACATAGCATTGACTGTGAGGCCGTTGGGTGGGTTCAACACCATTTTGTAGGAATGGTTTTGGGTGGGAACGAGGAAGGAGTGTTTGTGTTGGCTGACAGATTTGAGGCTTTTGCTGTGCGGGATAAATCCAAGGTTCGAGGATACATGCAAAAGACATCAAAAGACTAAGGGCTGGAATTCTGGGAGCTTCTGTTCTGCAAAGTTTGTACATAGACCCGTAGACCCTGTGACCAGCTTCTGGGCATTTCTAGACTATCCCTTCAGAGAGGTTTGGATTCACCTGGAGTCTCCGTCGCTCTCTGTTTGGATTGTCTTGAACAGTCTTGCTTTGCAGGACTGTTGGAAGCAAAGAGGGCCACTTGATGCAGTTAGATGGAATTGTCGTGAAATGACAGCTGGACCATTTGGACATACTGGATGTTTCCCAAGTTGAACATTTATCCAGAAAAAGAATAACTGTAGAAGCGAAACATGAGCACATTTCATCCTGCTAAGGCTCCAATTGAGTTGTACTTGAGGTACGGTAAGTACTCCACCAACAGTTCCATTGTCGAGAAACGGAAGGGTACTTTAATTGGAACACTGTAGCCAAAGTTTGCAACGAGCTTTCAGATGTACTGATTCCTAAAGTTGCGGCCTGATGTTTCTTTGATTGTTTTTGGCATAAGGACAAGAGCTTAAGAAAGGCAAGAGTCCGTTGTACATTGCCGCAATGAAATTGGCGGAGGCAACTTGACTTAATTCCGCTTTATATTTATATCTATGAATATGAATGCCACTACTTGGCGCTGTGCCCATTCAAGAGATGGAAGTGCAATTGTGCAACTATCAAATTGTAGTTCGCTGGGAATCTACAGCTGGAGTTGCAAACAGAGTGACCTCAAATTTCCGGTCACTCTTAAAGTCAGATCAGAACTATTATAGCAGAAGTTTTGTAAAGCTTGCCATTCCATGATGGATTAATCCGAGAGGCTGATTTTGCCAAAGCAATCCTTGTAGCAAAGAAATGCTGTTGCCATTTGACCAAACCTTTATTTATTTAATGGCCAGTCTTCACTCGCGTCTTCACTCGTTTTGACATCATTTCAGGCTTTCAACGTATCCGATGGCCTTTCACGTGCAACCAACCTCTTCCTTGAGGCATGGACCACCAACCGTCCAGTCATGATTTGCTAGAAATTGCCTGTGGCAAGATTTATGCTCCAATCTTCCCATGTGCAAAGATATAAGAAGATATAAACTGATATAAACTGTGTGTATTTGTGACTCTTTTGGCATCTTTCTGAACTTTCCGGTGTCCAACAGTCAAACATCAGTCAAGCCTGAGGCGAATTGGATGGCACGAATGCTCTTGTTATTCCCTGCGGTACACCGAGCTTTGAGTGCTGGTCATGCAAGTCTGATTGTCTCACGTGCCCTTTGGAAGCTGGAGATGTTGCAAGTGGTAGAAATTTGAGCGAAAAACTGCCAAACTATGCTTTTTGAAAGGAGACATCGAAGATCATGGAAAGACATCATTCCAAGATCTCTTAGAAGAGTTGTCTTCCTTTAACTTGTTCTCTTCTTCTAAAAGACATGGCATTGAGAAAATGGTACCAGCAGAGACCCCAGTTAGCAAGCATATGAAAATAACTTAGAGAAAAATGAAGTAAAACAACTATGTATACTACTCTGTAGATCTATGTACTCTGCATGCATCGTCATTGCCTACCTCCTACCTGCTCTGTGCATCTCTGCAAAGCAGAAAAACATGGCCTCCGGTAGATGGGAAACACATGTACCAGTTGGGATCCTCAAGTTGTGCGAAGCTTTTCAGGTACATCCAGAGTGGTGGTCAAAACCTCAGACCCATACTGCGACCACGTGAGTGCCACGTTTTGTCTTCATGAAAAATCGAAAACCGTGATTTAGACGTTGACCGGTCACGTCTTCGACGCGTGGTGCTCCCTGATGCCTGACGCGACTCAGATGATCTTCACGAAGATCTTGGCCTCGTGCGGCCTCGCTGCACTCTTTTTCCAAGGCAGTGCCAGAGGCAGGGCGCCATGTTTGCTTAGGTTTACGTTGCGTTACTTACTAATTTCTGGTGATTGCGCAGTACTTTCGAGTGATGAAAGCACAAGAGAGATTTGTTGGTTGAAAAAGTGAGGAAGGTCACGAAATTCTTGGCCATACATATCAAAAGCTCGCTTCTGAAAGGAAACGATTCTGAGGCTTCATGCAGCTTGGCAACATCTGTTGTTTTTCGCTGGAACCAGACACCATCCATCCCAGCACAATGGTAGATGCGTTTGGATGTTTGGATCAATCTGATTTTACATTGGATCTTTGTGGATGATATCACCTTGGATTGCTAAGGTATTGAGGGAGGTGGTCTTGGAATCACAATTGTACTTGGTTTTGCTGCTGCCTTTGTGGGCGATTTTCTGCTGTATGGACTCCGTGGGCTTAGGACACCCCGAGTCGTATGAGTCATGAAGCTGCGAATAGACGTAGAAAAACAGGATGTTCAATTTCAAACTTTCAGGGTTGTTGTTCCCCACATCTTTCTCTGTTTTTTATCTTTATTTTAGTGTGCTCAGTACGTTGTGCTGCGTTTGCTGGTCGCGCCGCATCTGCATCCACGTGGCGTCTACATGGTCCCAATGTCGCCCAACAACTTTTCTCGCCCAACTTCTGTCTACTTCTGCGGTTCTGTGTTCGTTGGTACCTGTTGGCGTTTAGCAAAAGCCCTTTGGTTGGCAGCGTAAATAAACGCTCTGGTGTGAAAGGCTCCTGGCCTAAAAGGGTTCTGTTGTAAGATACTTTTCCTGTAGAAGGTGTCTGGTCTAAATGTCGCCCAGGAACCTGTCTTGCGCAACTTATCAGCATGATTGCGTTCACGCCACAGTCGCTCAAAAAAATCCGTTTTGGTGTCGACAGAATTATGCAAGGCCTTTTGCCGCTGCAAAGGGTTTCCGGTGTAGAAGCTGTTTGATGCGAGAGGCTTTTGGTGTACAGTCTTCTAGTGTAACAATATTTTTTTCAAGGGTCGCTGTCGTTTCATCTTCACATAAGACCGCCGATAAACGAAAGCACAACTGTGGGTTAAGCAGTCCTATGTTTTTTATTCTGAAAAGCATACGACGAATGCACCCTTTCAAGGCTCTTTTGAGCAATCTCAAGCCTCAAGTTTCTTCAGATACAAGATGCAAGTGCTAGGGTCGTTGACAACGAGTTCCGTGGGTTGGATGAGACTAACATCACTGACACTTGATTCACTTGATGTTTTTGTTGTTTTCCAGGAGGCAGAACTTCAAAACTGCTCGAAGCAACGTGGGGCTGCAGCTGAAAGTCAAGGAATGGCGGGTGCGGAATGCTCTTTTCTGGGCCCCTTGGCACACTGAGACAGTTCTCGTGTTTCTAATCTATGCATCTTGGACAGTGAAACAGCACCAACTTCATGATTTGGTACAAATATACAGATATCATATCAATGGTCCACGGTCAATTCACGAGATTGTTACGTTCCAAAAAAGCCTGCATCGATCTGTGCGAATACGATAGTCGCAATATGGTTTGGGGAAGCTTGGGCCAGTGGCGTACCAGAACTTATGGACTCCAAGACCCATCTTCCTGCTTGCCAGCCGAAGTGCATTTTGGGTAGGAAGTCCAAAAGAGTTATGTTGAGCCATATTCTCCTTGGTGCTTTTGGCAACTGTGCATGTCCCTGCTGAGGCCATCGTTACTCTGGTGCCATCCTCAATCGGGCCATTTTGTGCATTTGCTATGTCGGAATCGATCGATTTCAGGGTTTGTGAGTTCATTTTCTCATCAATAATCAGCTGTTGCGTTTCAAGCGACCTTATCCTTATACTCATACTCGTATTATATACTCGTGGAGTTATTCTGTCCAAAATTCAAATGTAATCGACTCGATTGCCCTTCAGGTTTTGGTGATCTCAACCTATATCATGATGGTCTTCTTTGCAACGGTGACTCAAGCAGATTCCGACAGTTGGGCCGCAGCACGGAACCCCAAACATCTTGCAGGAATGTGAGTGTCAATGAAGCAGGACTCTGTCGTTTGCGCCTCAAATATGTGAATGGATTCACTCTTTTTGTAGCATTTTTCTTGAAACACATGCATGCCATGTCTCATTTTTGTTGGTGGCGTTGGATTCCAAATGCTGGGGAGAAATTGCTGGCCATAGGCTGCTCTGGTCGTGATTCTGGAAGAGTTCTTCTTTGGGCCATTCTTAGTTTCTGCCGGTTTTGCACTCTTGGCAAGGGCCCCAGCGGCTTCAACTGAGACAGAAGATAGGAGATGGTAGGAGTGTTTTTACACTGTCCACATTAATTTAACGGTTTGCCGTTCGGATTGAATGAACCGGGCAAGTTGCAAGCACAAGGCAAACATGCTTAAAGGCTTAGCATTTTGTCACGTCTGGATTCAAACTTGTCATAGTAGAAATTAGTCTTCAGTCTGGCTGAGCCCAAGCTTTCAAACACAGCATGAAAACACCGAGCAACAATCCAAATTTACTGCAACTTCTTTCTTGAATCTCAAACTTCGGATCGTTCACAGCTGCAGCAATTTCTGTAGGATTGTATGCTCTACCGAGGCAACTTTCACAATGGAAGGTGATCCAACCATTTCGCAAAGCCTCAGGCAGTGCGGGAAGCACTTGGTCTGATCCGAACGGGTTCCAACGTCATTTACTTGGAATATCACGGAATATCTCCATATTCATGTCTGTTTGTGTACTGATTTATGATTGAACTCAGATATGATTCGCAAAATTTATACGAATCAAGTATCAAGCCCCATTTTTCTTAGTTGAAATGTCATTTGCTCCTTGAATCATACTGGCTTTGGCAGCTCCCATACACCTTCAGTCCATCCTTGGCCTAGTCGGAGTCACTTGTCAAGTGCAACCGATTTGTCACCGTTACAACATCTTTAAATGATTGATATGTCTGTAAAGCCATCAGGTGATATGAGGCAGTCTGGCCTGGGAGCACATTTGGTCGGAGCTTTTTCTTTGTTCCAAAAAAAATGTGACCAGGACTGCAAGTGGAACGGTGCAGAAGAACCCGTGCGCTGGCAGATATTCCAACATCGAGTTGTATGTGTTTGAAAAGCAGTAATCAAGACAAGCAGCCAATCAAGTTGACTTGGTCACCCAAATCTGAGGGAGTCATTGACTGCACATGCTTCTGTGAGGTACAATGCTTGGACTCCTTCTGCAGATGACTTTAGAGTGCCTATCCCGCATCAGGTGCTACGTGAGGATGGTGGGAAATCTGAAGTCCATAGAAAATTAACAGATTTTCACCAGTGGAGGGAGGTGCACAGCATTTTGGTTTGGATCATGATATGAACATAGGGACCTTTTGCTTCTCATCTCTCACTCATCTCTCACTGTCACAATACAAGAGATCAAAGACTCTGAATTTCTACTTTGTCGCAGCTGCAGTCTGTGTTTCTCGAAGCCCAACGGAAAAGCTTCACCTTTTTTCAATTCTTCCTATGTTCCTTGTGAGCAAACGGGCAAACGGTGAACAAGGGAAGGCTGGGCAAATCCGTGCAGGCAAACGGCCAGAGCGGCCAGGACGGCCAAGGCGGCCAGGGCGGCCAGGGCCAGGGCCAGGGCCAGGGCCAGCTACGGCTCTTGGGCTCTGCTCAGCCGTCGCCAGAGGCACAATTACCCCTGCTTCAGTCACAAATTCGGGGCTAAATTCATGGGCAGATTGAAGAAACAGAAGAAACAAGTTTAGCAAGTTTTGCTACTGATTTGGCTTTTAACATTTGCACTGATCCGGTTCTGCCATCGCTTTGATCAACGCTTCTGCGGCTTATTGTGTTTCATAGCAGCAGAGTCTGCGACGTCTGATTGGGAAATCTTGACCGAAGTTTGATTTGATTGAATGGAAGAATCCTTTGACAAACTGTAATCTCTTCTACCTCGACGGTTCCATTGATATGTCCATTGAGAATGAGTTACGCCGACTAGACTGACTATGTGATGCATTAGTGAGCTTGTTTCGTTGACCTTATAGCAAAGCTGTCTTCCAGGCTCCAGATGTGGGCGTGGTGCTACCTCTCACCGATGATCAGCAGGAGTGGTTGTGTGATTGAAATCTGTGTGTCCCGTGCAAGAAGGATTTGAGTCGTACACAGAGGTGTTCTATTTAAGCTCTTATCCGGATAGCATCAAGTGTGGAGACTGGTAGGCTCACTTCACTCTTATCCTAGTTTCGTAGGATGATACATAATGTAAACCTATATAATGCAACAGGCATTTGTTGTCGTTTGTTGAAGGCAGTGATGGTGCGTAGGTGCGTACGTGACTGGCACGACAGCATCCCAAGCCCCAGAATCTCATGACGTCATTGCAACTGGCAGGTGGCCATTCAAAATAAACAAGAAATTGAGGAGCAGAAGAGGTTGCAAGAAGAGCAACTCGGCATTATCGGAAGCAATCAAGAAGACATGCTAATGTTTGCTATGCCCGCGCTCGCCGTTGCTTCCACTTCTCAGACATTTGACGATCCACGAACAGTAATTGAGATCCACAAGCAGCACATGCAGAATGTTGAGATTGTGCAGTTGATTCCTGCTTTGCTTCCTGCGCTGAAAAGCAAAGCATATACTCGTTGATCCTCAAATGCTGCCCAAAGCGACTTTCATGGTTTGCATGGCATCTGTTTCAAAGTCAAAGAGGACAGTGTTCTCATGTATTCTCGCACTTCTTCATGTTTCCTACCAAATGTGGATGTCATTGGGCACGTAAATTTGACATAGCCCAGAATAAGATGAGATCCCAAAAAGGAAACTAGTCTTACAACCCATTTTTGTGGCCAATCAGTTGGATGCTTGAAAGAGTGTTTTAGTTTGTTTGTCCCTGCGGGATAGTTTCAATATGTTTCAATCTTTTTAGCCCCAATTTATGTACTATGTTTCAAGATCTCCTTCAAAACCGGTTCACCGGTTTTCCAACCTAGAAGGCTTCTCTTGGGCTGTGACCCTCTAGTCGCCTCTGCCATTACGTCTCAGAATCGATGCCACGGCCCAGGTTGCGGGAGCAGCTGGAACTGCAAAAGAAGCAGTTGGAAGACTTGTCTGCAATTACAACGTGCGAAATGTTTGGGATGTTTGTGCTTGCATCGTGGTTTAGTGAGTTTCGTGTCCTGAGTGCTGCGTAAGCTAGTTTGTTCTTGCCGCATTGAAGCCGCTCAGCAAAGAACCAAAATAGCAACTTCAGATTAATTTCACAAAAATTCCACTTGTGCAGTCAGTTGTACAGTGAGGATTGAAGGCAAACATGGGCACACCATCTTCACACAACCTTCTGATTTCCTTTCTCAGTGCCCAGGAACAGCAACGTATCATGCAAGCCGAACTGCGGGAACAGCTGCAGAGACAGCAACAACAGCAGGACTTGGCTCTTCCAGTGCTTTCCAATCTAAGACTCTTGTTATCTCTTGTTTATAGGCTCAGCTTGATAGGAAGAGATGTTTCCTGCCCTCAGGAGATGGTGCGAAATCGTTCACCGCCTCCAGAGCGACCGCCAGTGAGGTGGAAAATGCGATTTCCACAAGTCAAGAGAATATGAGAATGTAAAACAATGGTGGCTTTAATTTGACAACTCTGACCTCATGTTATTGAAGGAATTTTGATGGGCCCATCAGACCCATCAATGCCTTTTTCTTCACCCTCAGGTACGAGCAGCAGCAGTGGCAGCAAGACAATCAGACACAAAGATTGTCTCAAGCTTGGAAGCCATTGACATAAAGAATGCAGTGTAAATGAACATTTGACTCTTTCCTCCAGATTCTGTATACTGCGTTAGTATGCCATGCAACATTCCCCTGGTTCCTCCTTCAATCTCTGAACCGACAACTCCGCAGACTTGGCAAAGACTGCGGAGTGAATTTGGGCATTTGATAGAGCTACAATTGCATACAACTGCTAGATGTTTTTTTTTGTGTTTGTAGAGTGTCTCCTCCCCCTGTATGCTATTCAAATTTTCGCATCATCTATGTCAATGGTGAGGCCTGGCGCCGTGCCCTTGCAAGTACCCAGACCAATTGTCACCAGACCACCACAACAGGTGCCAACTCATGCAATTGGAATATACCCGTCTCACAAGTCTTGCTCGTAGGAAACTGGATTCCACAAGGCTTCAGCCATGTTGGAAAGCCACCTCATGGAACAGGTTACCTCGGTCAACCTGGGTTTGCAGAGATCTGTACGCCATGGTGCTGTAATCAGCCAGAGCCCCAGAACCTCTGAATACCTCCACATCCCGTCATTTTCCATCATTGCTTGTTCTGCAATATGCCATGGACCCAGGAAGTGGCCGTCCAGGCCCGCCTTCGTGGCCGCCGCCTGCACTGCGCGGCTTCGATGCGGAAGGCCATTGGACGGGCCAAGTGGCTCCAAGTCGGTCGTTGTGGGCACTGCATTTTTGGCATCGCTTTTTTTGCACCTTTTCACCGCTTTCCGTTTCAGAGGTTTCTCGTGCGATCTGCGCATTTTGACAGTTGTTTGAGAGCTTGCGCACTTGTTCCAATGGGATTGGGAGAAGATTTGTTTCCGGATTTTATTGGCTTCTCTTCACACGCTTTGCAGTATAGCCTTTGCAACTCTTCATTCTGACTGGAGGACGCCCGGTCAATCAACGTCCAGGCCAACCAGTGTCGGAAGCCCTGGCGGAGCCTTCATCAAGTGATAAAAGAGCTGATTTGAAGGGGCTTTTGTTATTCTCGTCATGACTGTAGGACTGTGTACTTGTCCCGTATTTTTTTCTCTCCATGTACTGCGTACAATTGCCATCCATTTCTCAGATGCTATCCAAGTCCAAACACAAATTTATATATAAGATTATAAGATTTTTTCATTGCAAGACCGCAAGACCTTAGACTCGGCGATAAATTCCCGTCAGAAACATGTCAGCATGATGTCAACTGTCACCCCATCACGTTTTGGTCAATGGATGTTTTCCCTCCAAGGCCTAGTGACATGTCCATGCTGCGGCGTCATTCTCGGGGGCGCTGAAGCGCTTTTGGCCAACCGAGTTACGTAGTTTATCCATCAGTCATTCAGATCAGTCAGTCTCTCAATGCGCGATGCAAATCTTGATATCTTGATGCAACTGCCTAAGGCAGTATTTATCTCTTTCAAAGCACGACGCACTTCCCAAGGATTCACACCTGCAATCAATGACGAAATTATATTTCTAGTCTACAAGTGTATCTATGTCATCAACGTCATCATGTGTGATTACATAGTATGATATGATATGATATGATCTCTGAAGTTTGGCAAATCTTGCTTTGCCGGCTGCTTGTGCATGAAATTCTTGGGTAGATGCCTTTTCTTCGTTGGTACATCAGATATGTGCCTGTACAACAGATGGAGATTCGATGGGACAGCTGGATCTTTTCTATCATCGTCAAAAAGCTTTCACGCATTTTTCCTGAATTTCATCGTCCAGTCAGCCGTGTTTGAATCTCCATGATACTTTCAATGAGTCTGCCTTTTTTGTAGATGTGCGAAGAGGGTGTTACTCCACTCTTTGGCACTCTACACTCAGCTCAGAGGGAAAGCAGTCCATGCGAGGCTTGTTGACCCACCTGGCGAGCAACCGCAAGCCCACTAACGTGTGGAGCGGCCAAACATGTGGACCACCTCAGAGTGTGGTCTGATTTCAATGCGAGCTTCCACAGGTTGAAGATTCGTTTTTCATATTGCACCACAGTACGGTCGGCCATCCTCTTTAACCCAAACGACCCAAATACCGCACTATGATGCACTATTATGTGCAGTGCTTCGGGAGACAGGTACGAAATTGCGAACAAAAATGCTTTGAAAGACAGTTGCTATGGTGCAGTCGTTGTTTCCCCTTGGACGAGGGAGCTCAGGATAACCTGCTCTCCTGACAACACGTCCATCCGCGACATTCAAAAAGTCAAGCGAGTCTGCAAGACCAGTCCAATACCCTCTAGTTTGCCATCTAGAGTAAATCTTGGACTGCTGGAAGGCTTCACAATATCTAGTATACTATATCTACCATTAGGCTAGGTGCATTCATCCATTCCATCACTAGATGTGTTTGCTGTTGAGACTGTCGAGGCCTGAAACGTGTTTTGTACTCAGGGAGGGTCTTAAAAACCGTGCACAGCCTTTTGTCGAAAACTTTGCTACGTCAGGTAGCTGTTGGAGCCGAGGAGAAGACCCAGGTAGAGACAGGCAGGTTTTGGAAGTCATGAAGTTTTGCAGGGAGGGTCTGGAGAACATTTGATCCTGCCTCATTTCCAGAATTGCTGACCATATAATCAATCAGCACAGCAGGCAACATAAAGACTTCCTTGAATTTACTGTGCTTCGCGTGGGTGCAGCTGTGAACACAGGATTTGCCTACCAGTGGCACAGGAATAGAAGTGGAGTTGCAAGATGTTCAAAAGTAGAGTTCCAAGAACTCAATACCTGCCACATTGCTAGCTTTGAATGCCTGTCCTCATGTTGTGACACAGGTGAGGCACCTGCAAAACTAGCGAAGGCGGATTTGTATCGTGCACCAGATGCACAGGAGGCGCCTGATGCAGAAATGTTCCGGCGCGCATTGATTTTGAAATAGCGCCTTTGTTGAAGCTGTCAGTGATCATCAGGTGTTGGAGATTGCACACACACGGAACCTCTACAAATCCAACCTCTTTAGATTGCAGTTGGAGGACTTGGATAGCAATTTCTGAGCTACACAGCTTGGCAACAGACAAATCGTTGAACCAGGAGCTGAGAAAGGAATTGGCTCCCAAGAAAGCACCTGCAGTCGAGGACTGGGTACAAGGAAAACTGAAACCAGAACCACATCAGTTGGAAATCTCAACTTGCCAGAGTCCATGGATCAAATCTATGAGGTATAAGGTCTAAGGGTCTTAACCAAGTCCCTCATATCCAATCTGGGCTGTCCCTCTTGACGTTTGAGAAAGCATCAATAAGCAGGTATTTACACTGATGAGGACGATGACAGTTTCAGTTGGAGAAGTTACACATTCATATTCACAATTTTTCCACAGAGCCATATTCCCAATCCATTCATTCTGCATCCAAAGATGGCGGAGGCAGCACTGCATGCCCTTAAACCGCTGCTGTTGGGAAAGTTAAAAGCACGTGAGATCCCGGTGGCTTAGCAATCAAATCTGGTTTGGTAGCCGACAAACATGCAGGGAAAGGGTGCATGGCTTCGAATCTCACTGCACAACGGTTTCAGGACATGCGTTTTGTCCTAAGTTGGAATCACGAGAAGGAAGATTCAATGATTGGATTTTCCATGAAATGATTCAATGAAGGTGTGTGTTCTACGCATTGGGACCAAGGCAGACCTGGCTTCGGAGTTTCCTCAGTTATTCTTCCAACAGCGCAGTGTGGCGGAGCAAGCCATGAGATTTCTGCCTCCAAAACGCCTGGACGTGGTTGGCAGCTTCTTGTACTTTGGCCAAAACCAGTTGTAGAGATGAAACTGTGAAACTGTAGCTGTGAAACCAATATACAAATCCAGAATGAACCCCAAATTGAGATGTGCTAGTCCACTGGTCGAATTAGGCTGGGCACCTTTTCCAAAACGGATTATCTGGTGGACGTGGCAGTGGAGATGCCATCGGAGATCTTCAGATCAAAGGCGATTAGCGATGACGAACTCAGTTCGTAAAGCAACGTGGTGCTCAGATTCTCATGTTGTCTTCTCGAAGCACACAAAATTGGCCCTTCACTTTGCGCATTCACTGTGTGTTTCCAGGACTATCTGAACTTCCGGTACCATGACAAGCGTGCAGCTTACGTGGGGGAGCTCCATCGACAGCTGTCAGATCTGCTAGAAGGCGAGACCAGATTGGCTGGGCACAATGATATTCTCAGGCTTTTGTCGCACGCCATATTTTCAACGACACATAGTACATCACTGAGATTTTTCTATTGGCATGAACCTTGGTGATACGATGCACGAAGAAATACGCATGACACATGTGAGATAACATGGATGTTGCTCGAAGAAGGGGAGCATTGGCGTAACGTTTTCAGGTTTTAGCCAAAAGAAAAAACTGCTGGACAGCTGGACAGGTAACGATGCTTTATCGCATCTTCGAGTGGACTTTGAGGCCCCCAGAAGTTTGGACGTGCAAGTGACAGTGTTTAGCAAAGGTGCAAATGGTCATTCATAATCTGAACTTCCTGTTGTCCAAACACAACATGGTCTCACCCGCCATAAGCAGTCTCAGATCTCCTTGGAAAACTGAGGCCCTTCAGGGTGACCCTTATAGACCTTGCTTGGTGCTAAGACCAGAGGGTGCCAGGCGGGTTGTACAGATTGGCGAGTCGGAATACGCTCACGAAAGTGTGTTGGAACACACCTGTCAGGTGGGGCATCCGCCTATTGCCCACCTATTTGGCAGATGCATGGCCTGCTCGGATGCTGGCGGCAGAGTCTGAGCTGCAGGGGAGCAAGGGTAAGCATAGTATGAAGCATGCGTGAATCCTCAATGGCATACGCTTTTGAAAACGAATCCGACTCGCGACTGTCTTGATCTTTTGACCGGGGGGCCTTACCAAGTCTTAGAGACTCACATTTGTCGGGAGGTAAGCAACATGTCATGGGCACTTTATCAACCTTGCCCTACATTTATGGCAGCTACACAGACCAGCGAAGCTTCCACAGTTTTCCTAATTCTCGGCTGAAGTTGGACCCAAATTTGCAACTAGGAACTATCATCGTCACAGACTGACTGGACTTCAAATCTTCGGAAGTGTTTCCCTGTCTTCACATTTCCAAGCTTTTTCGCTTGCTTCCCGGACGAGGACAGAAATGCGATAAGACCAGATCAAGGCGGAAGTGAGCATTTGCCCACGGCACAATACAATAGCATTGTTCCTTGGGCTGCAGGTTTTGGATCTTCGGATATGTCTTCTGGACCCAGCCATTCTTTATGAGATTAATGATTAATCGTTTTGAGAACCTGAGGTGCTAGAGGATGCCCGGATGAGTTTCTCAGAGCAAATTTATTGCGAGTTGAACAGAATGCATGAATCAACCAAGTATCCTTCTCTTGAAGGATGCAGACTGGAATGTAGCTTGAGGGGCATGTAATTGGTCACCGAGCCCCAGAGCTGTAGGAAGCTTGAAGGCTTACAATAATGTGGCTCTGCCGTTCCAACTTTTTGGCCTTTTTCTTTCCAAACTTGAGTGAGCATTGCACTTGCAATTCGCTTACCTACAATCTTGTGATGTTTTCCTCAACCCAGGAGAACATTTGGAGACACTGCATGCTGCTGTTGAGCGCTTCTCATTTTTGCGGGATGCTATTCGCTTGCTGAGCCTTGGAAGCAGTTGCAGTGTACATCGCCGATTCCATATTTGATCAGCACGGGTCACGTTCTGGTGGGTTCTGAAGACTTTGTCACATTGGCCCTTGGCCCAGGAAAAGGTGGGCAATCACTTGTGGCTTCATTTCTGTTTCAGCAGATCGTGCTATGTCCACACCTCTGAACGGCAACTAGGCATGATCAAAGAGTAAAAGATGTTAAAAGTTAAAAGGTCCTTGTACTTGATCCGATTTCCATACGTTCCTGCGATTGAGATGGTTTTCTTGTCAAAGGGGTTATACCGGATTATACCGCATAAACTCCGTATATACCAGTTCCATCCAGTTCCTAGATTTTCAGCACATACCGCTCTCTCCTTGCAGTTCTGCTTAGGTTTCATGTTATCGATACTGGCAGCTCATGCCGCAACGACGGGTGGTGTGGCACCTGCGCAAACAACGTCCTTCCAGCTTTTTAAGTTGCCTGGACACATTCTCCAGAAACCCAGTTCCTTCGGATTCCTTCATGTCTTTCTGGTGCCATTCGCACTATCCCCAATCTCGGCCACGCGTATTTTCAAGGTTAGCATTGAGCGTGCTGTCAACTACGCAGTGGGATAGCCGGAAGGTGACTTGGTGAAGATGGATGTGGACATCATGGAACAATTACGCTGAGAATGCTAAGACTCAGAGAGTTTGCATAGCTTGGAGCTACAGCCAACGCAAAGAGCAAAAACAGTCCAAATGTCAACTAAGAACAGGATTGTCGGTCCCCTTGAAATGCTCTTTGCTGCATGAGTCAGCTGCAACGTCCTCCAGTACAGCGCCAATGGATTGTGCGGTCTTGGAAAAATTCCATGTGGATTTATGACTTGCTTATGTAAAACAACCCCAAGATTCTTTGAACAGGCAGAAGTACTTGGCCTCATTTTACACCTTGTGCATTTTGAAGGTCACTTATGGGGTTGCTGGCTCCACGCCCCTCTCCAGCGCGGAGCGGATTGAAAGTGCGCATTTTTATGACAAAGAAGCTCAGCTCAAATTTGCAAACTGGGAGTACCAGAAGGAGAAGACCTCGTGAAAAAATTGATATCTGAAAACCCAAGGGGTTGATTTTGGATGCTCCCAAGGTACCAAAAAAAGGACTTTTGCAAACACTTTTTACTGTGAAGTTTGCTGCCTTCTTTGAAGTCGCATTTGTTCGATGCACCATGCCTTCGTTGCCTCAGAGGTTGGCGCGGTGAACTTCTTTGGACGTTTGGGGCCAGTCATCGAGGAGCTTCGATGGGAGGCGCAGCGAGCGCTGTCTGCCTTGGACCAGAAGGCAGGTCAGTAAAAGCACAGAGAAGTTTCAAGGACAGAAACGTTCGCAAAAGGACAGTGGTCATGTACGAAGTGTAAGGAGAAATCACAAAACTTGGAAAATGGACAGACTTGTATAAGCATGTACGACCACGCAGGTACTGGTATGTACAGGATAGCTTGAAGGCCAATTTAGAGGCATCCATGTGGAAAGGGAGTTCAGTTCCAAGTGATGTCAGGATTCAAGATCTCGCGAAAAAACAGCTAAAGAATATGATATTAAGATATTGACTGGCACGAACTTCTTCTTGATCAGCTGCTCAATGCGAAGATGTGCACCGCACCTGACATGAAAGCCTCGTCTAGGTAGAGCCCTTCGAAGCTGTCTTTGGCAGAGATGTTTCACCAGAAGTGACTTGGGTCCTTTGGCCTCTGACGATGGATGTGCTAAAGGGTGTGGCAGCCACAAAACTACAAGCAGACACAGAGATTCAAAATGATTTGGGGATAGACAGAAGTTTCCTACGAGAAATAGGTATGCACAACCAAGTAGCATGAAATAGCCTATATTTTCAACCAGCTCTCATTTGAGTTCCCAGATTTGTATGGCGGTTATGGAGTCTTAAAGAATCCATAAATCCACAGCTTCAGGATTTGGTTCTGCGAACAGTGGAGCTGCCGCCCAGTGCAATGTGTCCAGATGTCAGGAGTCGCATTGAAAGCACATCCGCATTTGAGTTGACTGACTTTGTAAAATTTGAAAATTCTGCCCTGTTGACTTGAAGTTCCTGCATCATTGGCCGAGAGCCTTCACAAAGCTTGCATGACCTGGGTGTGGTTGTTGTTGTGGTTTTGGTGGTGGTGGCCGTCATCGTCGATATGCAAGTGAAGGCCTTTGTTAAAGCCCTTGCCCTTGTGGCAACCAGATGTATGACGTATACTGCGCAGGAGTACAAGTTCCCCAAGTGCATCAGCTTCAGGCCAAGAACTTACTTGGGAAGGATCAAGCCATGCCATTTTGATTTTTTTTGAAGATTGGTATCCAACCTCTTAAAACCCACTCGCCAGCAGCTTCTGCGCATTGACTTTTTTGTATACCAAGTCGAAAGAGGTGGCTGGATCATACATGCTGAACAAAAGCACCTTCATCAATTCTTTGGAGATGACGTAAACTTGTCTCCGCTAAGGACCAGCTGATGCTCCTGAGGCAATGGCCTTGGCGCAGCAATTACGTTGCTCGTCCATTTGGGGTTGCTACATAGCACTCGATAAAGCTTGGGATGTCGGGCATCTGAGGCTCCACAATGCTGGCGGGCCTGGGAGATCGCTGTGTGCGATGTTCACTGTGTCAAGTCTGCAGATGAGTATCGATGCAGAATCTTCGAGATGAGATGCTGCTATCAGTCCATCACTGCAGATTGTCGGAAGTCAATCACGACCCATCAGACCTATCATACAAGACCATACTAGACATTACTGGACCATCAGGTGACCATCAGGTTGACCAACCTAACCTAAAGCCTCTTGCTTTGTCTAGTCATTTTTGGCTCCGCTTTTGGCTCATCTCAGGCGACTGTTGTCGAGGGGGCAGCGGTGGAGCACAGATGAGAAGCCTCGTGGACCTGCAGTGCTTTGGACATTTGAAAAAAAAACAAAACAAAACAATATAGCGAATAAATATAGAAATAAACATAGAAACAGAATAGAAACAGAATACAGAACTTACAGAACACTCAAGTCCTCCTTCTGCATGAGAGTTCCTGGTACACTCATATTTACACAGTTTCGTATAATAACGTATAAATCGTATAGTTGAAGCCAAGGTGATGTTGGGCTTGATTCTTGCCTCTGAACATTTGGAACGAATCATTGATCGTGGTCCGAGTGCTCAAGAGGACCAGACGCTCTGCTTCCTCGGTCCTCATTCGGATTTTGCTCGTTTTGTTCTTTTCGCGGCTTCTCCAAGGCTGATTGCGACTATGCGACTATTCACGTTGCTTCCGGTTTGCTTCCGGTTTGCTTCCTTGTGACTTTTTGAGCGCGACAGGAGAAGGCTTCGCAACGCTTCCGTGAGCTTTGGGGCGCTGAGAAGGCTGAGCTGAGGCGATTCAAGGTTCGTGATGGGCTGTGGGCTGGCGAGGCTGATGGCTTGGGACGTGTTGACGTGTTGACGTGTTGACGTTTTGACGTGTTGACTAGTAGTGTTTTTGCAATTTCTTTTTCAGGCCTGAAATGAATACTGCATGCAGCCCCTGAGCGTTGTACCTGACATGTTGCTGACTCGCTCTGAGTTCAAAATTACACAACTGGCTTGAAGTGGTTCCAAGCATTTTCCAGGATGGAAGCATCCTGGAGTGTGTGGTTTGGACAAAGCCACAAAATGGTCGCAGTGTGGAATCCCGCAAGCAGCCAGCCGTAGCATCTTGGACCAACTATCAGTGGTGCCGAGTGAGAAAAGGAGCCGTCTCTCAGGACGTGTAGAGTTAGCATTTAGCGCTCAGAAGAACTTCAAGTTCTTTGTCAGAAAGAACTCTAGAATGCAGTTTTGATGCTGATGACTCATGCTCGTCTTCAGTCGATTGCTTCCGAAGCAAAATGGTAGTGTTAGAGTCCTTGCGGTATCAATTTTGGGGCCATACTGTACACACTGAAACATGTCTGTTTCAGACCAACATCTCCAAAGTGCTTCACAGCAGGTATTCTTGTGGATGAGGGAATCTCACGGCGGTAGAACCAAATCATTTCTATCCTTGAAAGTTGAAAGCATTTTTCAGAGACAACGTTCACATCGGGCAACTTTGTGTAGTGTAGATGCTTCAAACCGTGTCAAGTTATAACATCTGCTGCAATCGTTTCAGGTGATGCAAATTGTCCAACACCTATTGTCTCGGCACATTGGCGTTCAGACAGAGGCTGGGTTGAAGATGGACACCTGGCACTATGTTTTCAGTCAAGTTTGCGAACAAAGACAGACTCGGCAGCTCTCAAATAGACCTATTTGATGTGACAGATGAAGTGGTTCATCTGAATCCGAACCAATGTTCGTGTGCAGGCAATTTCTGGGCCAGTTGGTTTTGTGGAGAACCTTGGGGAGCAGGAGAGACCACTTGTGTGTATTTGTATCCATAAATTCGTACGCGGAATCTAATTTTGTGTAATCCTTTTGCAACAGTCAGCCAGAAAAAGTTAAGCATTTGCATTGAAGCAGGATTTGATTTCATCGGTATAATTCGTTGGGTATATACATCCCTCTCTCACAACAAGATGGTGAAATAATTCTATCGTTTGTAGTTTCCTCGGCGAACGTGGCATTGGCTTGATCTTGTTTGATCTTCCAGAATCTAGAAGGTACGGAGTACGGAAGCCCTGTGATTCACATGATTAGCATGATCTGCCTCAACAGAAGAGTTCGACGTACAACGCACCAGGAGCGTCGACTCTGGATTACCTTTGACACTTTCCGTACGCATCTTTGCCAGCTAAGTTCTCTGCCCTTGGCTATCAAGGCAAGCCTGGCAAAGGGGCCGCGGTGGTTACGGAGTGTCCGTCAGGAATGTGTTGACAAGGCTGAAAGGATCAAACATCATCAAACTTTCAAATCATCTAGGTTGTGGGCAAAGAGTGTTGAAAGATCAGCACAATCTTTCAGTTTCATCACGTGTGATCATTCCTCAACTATGGCTGGATCTGCAGGATGTGCATCCTGCAGAGTCTGTCTTCAGTTTCTTGGTTTTAAATGGAACTGTGTTTGGAGGACCATGAGAGATCCCAATTTTAGCAATTTATGAATGGGAATGCCGCAAAAGCGAACGACAAGATGCCACTTGTTGTCAGCATCCTCTTACACCCCTCCATATAGCCTTCATCCGCCCCACACATGTATCACTCCATTACTCAATCGCCTGTGGCCTTCAAATGCTTCTTGTCAGTTGCAAGTGAATCGGCTAAGGTTACATGGCAACAGACACAGTCTATGCGCCTAGCTCGGCTGAACATGATGCTTAGCTGCGATTGTGCTTGCCCAGCCTTTTCCCACGATGGACAAACGTAAACATCAGATTTCAAGATACATATATTATATATATATATATATTTCATGTAACACTAAGTTACGGTTCTTCCTTTTGAGACGAGGCCGGTGGACCGCGTCCTCTCTATGAGACCGTTTTGGAGTTTGAATCCTCTGGGCGATGGCCAAATGAGACGGCCCTCCGACGCTGGTTGTGTCAGGGTTTTGAGGAACTCGGAACTCGTTTCACGACATTGGTGACGGATTTCAGGAAAAACCAAGACCAAAATGTCGTGAAATCCTTTTTAGGAGTTTTTGAGTTGCTGCATAAAAGCGAAATGAATGTTGGAAGTCTGGCCAACATTTCCAACAGAATCCGGAAGACGCCAAGTTCGGGGCCAAAAACTGACTTTACATGAATTTACTGATTCAGTCTTCTTAAATGTCTATGGAAGTATGTCGTGACTGTAGTGATTTTCGATGGGCTTTCCATTGGAATTTCTCGAGCGTGCCAGGTCGCAGCTCGTAAAGTTGCAGCAGCGCTTCTCTTGCAGAAACTTGGGCTTCAAACATCGGCACACATTTTCTGTCTAAATGCGCAGCAAAAGTGCGCAAACGCCAAGCGACTGCCAAGACATAGAAATACAAGGCCAAATGGCTCAGCCGAGGATTCGAGAGGAGATTGCTTCTGACTTGGGCATCGAGTCAGACGCCACAGAGGATTTCTTGGATGTGATCCTGGGCTGCAAGTTTCACCGACATTTTAGGTCACATCAAGGAGGGTTCACGGTTTTTTCGTTTCCAGGCTATCCTGGCTGTTCACCATTGCCTGATGTTAGATTCTCTCATTTCGGACGTCTCGGTGTTTCAAGGCGATATCCAGACGTGGTGTTCCGACTGCGAATCTTCCATCCTCATGAGATGGCAGAGGTGGCAAAGAAGGTCACCAACCCTCAGGCTTGGCAGATACCATACCACACAAAACATCATCCGGCAGGAGATGTTGGAGACTTTAAAAGACATTGTCTTAGATTTCTTATTGTGATTTATGATTTATGGTTGCAGTTATTTTGATCCTATTGCAGTTCATTGAAGTCAACAAATGTACCTCAATGCAGTCCTTTTCCATGTCGAGGCAAGTCCTGGCGTACAGAATGCATCGAATGCATCGGTTGCGGTGCCGGAAGAGGCCGTCACCCGGCTGCGGAGCTTGTGGTGGCGGCCAAGGATTTATGGCGCCCTGCATGCTCTGGCGCCACTTGGTCCCAGATACACTCATACTTCGGTCATTTTGGTTGGAGCATACTCAAGCCATTTGTAATTGGGCGGGTATACCTTTCTTGTGGCGTATTGTGGCATTGCAGTTTCTGAAGTGTAAATCACTTGCCTTAGCATCCTGAGCACAAAGACAAGTGAGTACGTAGTATAGGTATTACAAGTTGCACCAATGAAGGATGGTGCAGGCCAAAGCCGCATGACTTTGCTAGCTGGTAGAATCTTGGATAGACGGAACCTTTATGCTACAAGGCTGCAGTATCCAGCACTTGCTGGCGCGACTCGATTGTTCAAGAGATGGATGTCCTCACAGAGTCTCGGTTGCACAACTAGACACCTGAACTGGGAGTAAGACATGCTGGACCTACCCTGTCAGATTGCGGCTGGTTTTTCTGGAAAGTTTGCAATCATTTTTCTACTCTGTCGATATCTCAGGCATAAATAAGTTTAAAGGTAAACGAAAATTGAAAAAACCTATCTAGACATTCACAATACACCAAGATGATTTTCTGTATTCCAGACTCCAGACCCGCATTTGCTACATTTGTTGTCGTTGTTCACTGGAAGGATGCTGTCTGGATATGAGGAGCTCCTTGGAGAAGGAACTGGGTGTCTGTGAGGGTCGAAGGTATTGTGGCCAAGAAGCCATATGCGTTTCACTTCTGTGTCCCTCTTTTGAAGTTTGAAGTCCTGTCAGTCCTTTCACAGCTTCATTTCTAGTTCCCCCCTCGATTGTCTCAGGCAGCTATCGACAGGCAGAATGATCTAGATATGTAGAAATCATATACAGTATCAATAATATATATATATAGTATTTTTTTGACTACGATCACTAGAGTTTGCTGCAAGGTTTGCGGAGCATCTGGTGGCCTCCGTTTTTCTGCATCCGGAACCGTACGACGTGCCTAGCAGTTTCTTGACCGATCAGCCCAGACCCGAAGCCGGGAACTCTGTACCATCGGCCAAACATATCTGGGTTCAATCCAAGGTGCACATGTGGGCTTCTGCCGAGCACTCTTGCTGCTTCAGTCGTTTGATTGGCACCGAGCAGCTTTGCAGCATTCTAACGTTTGCTTGTTTTCATTGTATGCCTGTGAGGATTTCTCAAAAATTGACCACTGTTGGCCATTGCTTGCCATTATTTGTACCTTCGAGTTCTGCCGCAGAAAGCGGAACAATGAACTGACGATTGCGGGACTCTGCCCAACCTTACTGGCCAAAATATTTGTTTACAATGTAAAAGCATATAATTAGAAGCTAATCAGACTCTTGTGACGAAACTGATTTTCGTGTACACCATTGTACACCCAAAAATTGGGATGGCAGAAACCATGTTGGACAAGTGGTTCAGCTTGTGAAGGACAATCATGTAGATAAATTACTCTCATCATTATTGTGCCTGTTGCTTCTGTAGATCTTTTGTTCTTGTCTCTCTTGACCTGCTTCTTTCTGGTTGGCCAATAATTCCAAATTCTGCCTGCTGCCCAATATGTTGATTGATATCTTGCGAAACATCCCGTTTTTTTTTGTATGTTTCGGAAATCTGAATGTTCTGAGTGCATCTGTTCGCAAAGGAAGCTCTCATAGTGGATATGGATGGCAAGATGACTGAGGAGGAGCTATTTTGCCACTGTTCATTCCTTTTGATTACATGAGCGCAAAGTAAGAAGCGAATAAGCCGTTGATTAAACCAAGTCCCTCAGACATGTTGAAGAATTGTAGAAGCAAGTTCTATCCAAGGATTGCCCGAATCTCTCACATTCACACGATTGCATCTCTCAAAGATGTCAAAAGTAGACATTCTTAGCTTTGCACTTCCCATAGCTTCACTGCTTCACTGCTTCACTTAACGAGCAAAAGGAGCGCTTAGCTTTGCGTCAAGCCTTTGAGAAGCACCTCAGCACCTTGGGTGCGAAGGTTTCGCGCCTCTGTCGCTATTGGGTCCCTGGGCAGCGTTGGTTATGATCTTTTTGCTCGTGCTTCCTTCTCAAAATTTTCTGTGTAAGGCGTAAGGCTCAGGATTTCGTGACGGACCAGAGTGGGGTAGAATGGGACAGAGCTTATAGATTTGTCGCAACGATGTCGAGATGTTCTCTGAGTGCTCAGATCTCCACGCGCTTCGATCCGCATGGGATGTTATTGATCTCCCCTGGGGCCACACTTTGCGCTTGGCTGCGGCAGCGTGCTCTGGTTGCCTTGCAGTTGTGTCGCAAGCGAATGTTAGGCTCGGCCAATTTCGTTCATCAAGTCCGCTTCAGACCTCAGACGTCAGACTTCGGAATGATTGACATGGATACAAACTGTTGTGATTAATTATAATTGCTGGTTCTAGAAGAGTTCCAGCCACTATTGCCATTGTGTCCTGCAGTTTGTACTTTCGTAGTACCGGTATTGCATTGCACCTGCTGTGCGGCTACTTCCCAAACATTGCGTTGTTTCTCCAGTGCTTGGAAGGTCTTGAAACGAACTGGCGGGGTGTGTTCCAGTTGGACACCGCTGCGGTCGACGTGGTTTTACAGCTCTTACCGCAGGCTGTGAAACACTGAAGATCGCAGCAGAAGGATTTGATGTCGATGTACAGTGATGTACAATGTGCACAATGTACGTGTCAATGTCCGTTTTGGAACTCCATGGGAATTGGATTTCTGGTATTCCATTCGCCCACCATTGCTCAGAGATATGGATTCTGTTCCAGCCTTGATGCCCTGGAGTTGGCAGAAATAGATTGAGTATCCAATCTGTAGCTGTTTGACAGGAGCAAGGGAAGGATGAGGCAGGATTTGATTCCCCTAACGAGGATTCGCAAAAGAGAGGGCAGGCTAAAGCTTTGTCGACTCATTCACACCCTTCAGCTGTTGTTCCAAAGCAAGCATGGCTTCTCTGCGATTCATATGCATGGTACTTACATATATAATATGAGATATAGACTGATATAGATATGTATAAATCATACATGATATGTTTGTATCCCAATCATTCTCCATGAACCGCTTGTCATTAACTTTGATCATACCCTACGCAGGAATTTCACCTGGACGTACGGCAAGATTTGTGCAACTGACAGACCCTTCGAAACAAATCACCGAAGTACACCTCAAGTGCTCAGAAAATTCTTTTCTGGCAGGCCAAAGGACAAAAGGCAGCCGAAGTTTCGCAGGAAGCAGCAGAAGAGCTGGTGCAAGGCATACCATGGGGAGCGGAGAAGCAAGATATGTAGCAAATGGGACATAGCTGTCCTATATTGGTCGCCAATTATTGGGTCAACTTGATGGTATCACATGGAGTATTTCACTTGTTCATTGGTTTTTTATCTAGCCGTTTGAACATCTATATAATTCCCAGAGAATTTTGGCTCAGGTTGGACATTGAAAAATCTGTGTGGATGCTTTTGTTTGTTTTTCTTTACCCTCCCACCCACTACCTAGGCTGTTCTCGTCAAAAGTTTATCCTTCAAGCTGTTGTTTATTTGCGAACACACGGCATTTGCCATTCCTTAGATCAAATTTGTTTCCCAGATTCACACTTTGGTGGATCGTCAACTTCATGTGTTGCTTTGTGTTCGTTTCTCACACATCCATAGCTCTCTTCCGAGGTACTTACTCAATAGTACACCAATATTTGCAACAGCATGGATGGGAAGTCCAGTGGAGTTCATGTATATGCATGTATATACATGGAATATCATTAGAAAGATGTATTCCAAGCCGGACTGTTGCTTCGGATTTCTGACAATTCATCCAGCAAGTCAAAAAGGAAGAAGAGCGAGTTTTTAGATTTAGGGTCTCAGCCGTGAAGTCGTGCGAATTTTGTGATGTGATGTTTCACTTTTGGCTTTCAATCTATATAATCTATATATGTATATTCATTGTGCGTTTGTGCTTTTAGGTATATATTGGCCTGGCCTAACCTGTTTTGCGTAGATGTGAATGTCCAACATAGAACCTCGGGAACTCTGACCATCCACACTAGAGAGGAGCCAATGTGTGATATCTGGATAACTGCACACCTCTCATATGCTTGCAGACTTTGGAGAAAGACATACATTCCTTTAGACCGTTCAACAGCGGACTGGCATTTCACCTAGTCAAAACAAGTAGAATCATCTGCATATTTCAGCCAGATCTCCTCGATAGAGGGGTGGGGGGGTCATTGTTGTTTGGGGGGG
>DF240996.1:39236-93166 GCA_000507305.1 Breviolum minutum Mf 1.05b.01
CCCCCAGTTCCAACAATAACCTCCCCCACCCCTACCCTATCGAACCGGTCTCTATTTCAGCAGCTTAATTGGTGCAAACCTCCTGCAGAGGTCTTCGGCAGAAGTTGTCAAGCTTGTGTCCCTCAGCTCAACCAATACTTTAACAAGGTCAGATTTGCAAAGCTAGTATTCAAGAGCAGCACGTGTGTTTTCCACGAGTGCATGCAGGCGTTTTGTTAGTGGATGAATCATACAGAGCTTCCAATTTCGTCTCTATATATGCCAGTGATGGATAGCAGATGAGACTCCGAGCACATTTTGTTTCAACAAACATTCATTGTTCTTCTATCCCGAATTCCAGGGTAACATCGTAACTCTCCGCTGTCTACGCAAATACTTGTTAATTTTCAGAAGATGTGCATTGACAGCTGATGGCAGATAGATTCCCACAGGCTTCAATTGGCAGCCTTTGTGAGGTCTGGTTCTATATGACCGCCAGCGGCGCTTGCTGGCATTGAAGTGGCGTCCAACCGCCTTTCTCCCGCAGCCACAGACCGTGCCGTAGAACAAATAGCTTTGGGGCACAGGACTTTGGATCAGATGGAGAGACCCGGTGAGAAGCCATCTCGCAGACTTTCACTTTGATGTTACTTTTTGTAGTCTCAACCGTACAGATGAAGTCAAGCTCACTTACATTGATGGTTACTTCAATGCCAATGTGGAATTTGATCCCATAGAAGTGGTCTGCACTGCGACTTCTGTGCTTGTGGGTAGCTGTTTCCAGCAGATGTGTAGGCGCATGTACCGATGCTGATTACTGAGAAAGTTCCAAGCGCTGTCAGAGTTAGCTCTCGAACTGAGGTGTTGATGGGCTCTGCACCCCACACTGTCATCACCAGAGGTGGATTCAATCGACATCCCCTTTGACCAGCCGATTTTATGTTGCTATGCGATCAAGCAAGTGTCTTCATGTTTGTGAACACAAGAGATGCTATTTAGTTTGTTAGGTAAGTTAGGTATGTGCCACCCAGACATTGGATTTGGATTTAAACAATGCATTCTCCAACATAGTCCTAGAACAAAATCCAAGCGGCCCCAGATTCGATGCTGTGAGACATGTGCGAGAAACTGTGAGTACCAATCTTTTTCAATGTTTGTTGGTATTGAGTGAGTTGGGTATTGAATAGTATTGATATTGGCTTGGTATTGAATAAGGCAAGTATTTACTGCTTGAATACCAGACTGATATTAAGCAGAAAGACCGAGCCGGAATGCAGGCGACCAGGCACCTTTGTGTGTGCCAAATGTGCTTTGTATTTTGTCACAAGTCTCAGCTTTGGCGGAGGCCTGGTAGTTGTGGTCTTTATCCCTTGTTTAGTTGAATACGCTTGGCTGTGCTATTCTGTGTGCTTATTCCGTCCCAATTCTATGTGGTTCTTGAGTCTTTGTCTAGCCTCTTGTCTTCATTTCTGGGCTCCCGGTGTCTCCTTACTGTTCACTGTTCGACAGAGTTTTGAGGAACATTGTACTGAAATCTTGATGGGAGCTGCAAGAGAGAAAAAACACCTGATCAAAACTCAACTGGATGAACTTGGACTTTTTCATGTGTCATCAGGGCTTGGCTCTTGACTTGGAGATGAAGGCCACATTGACCTGACCTGGCTGCGGCTGTGAGACGATCGGGCCTCCACGAGAACAAACAATCTCTTCCTGCGCGAGAGCAGCAGTTTTTTTTTGGGGGGACCTTGTGAGGGAAAGATTGATGAAATCTGAGAGCACTGAACGTTGTCTTGAAACGACTTGCCTGGTTTGCACGAAATACATGGAAAGCACACTTTCTAGGGGCGGATTGATTGGGCTCGGCAAGCCATCTACTTCCTACACATACCCACAAACAGAAAGCACGCTGATACAACAGCATTGTTGAAAACATGCTTTGCGAGCCGTTGTACATCCCAAGTAGCTTTGGTTCAAGTGGCGTACCAGACGCAGACGTATTCTCCAAGAGCTACAAATTAAAGTTTAAGACATCTCAACCACTTTCGGATGTAGGGTCTCTGATGTATTTTGCATTGTTTTGCCTTACTTTTTCATTCCCCATTTAGCTTGTCACATCTTTTTGGGACTTGAACTGCAGAGCTGCATGAAAGCATGAACAGTTGCCAGTGGCGAACTTTAGGAGAGAGAGTGTTCGTACTAAGGTCGTACGTTTACCTTACTTCTCCAGAGGACACAGACAATCCGAATGAACTTTACATAAATGCCTTTTGCATGAGATATTTTGGCATTTTCAGCTCTCGGCCTTTGGATTTTGGGCAAGATGCTCTTCAGCGCAGTGGATTCATGGTTGGAACGTGTGAGTTCTGGTCAAATTCGACGGCCACAACCTGGAGAGAAGGAGTGTATGCAGTGCCGGGTACTAGGCTCGACTGGGGAATCCCACAAAATTAGGGCTAAGGCTGCAAAAGGATGCAAAGAGAGATTGTCCAAATCTTATGAAATCTTTGACTTCCAGGGAGCTCGTAGGAGGGGCATCCCACACCGTTAGGCATGGAATACTTTCCCCCTGGTGGTTCCTGGTTGAGGGTGAAGAAAGTAGTTGTCACCCGCAGTCGCTGGGGCAAAGTTGCATATCAAAGTTCACTTTGCAGCTCATGTTTGCACAAAATTGCGTGTCAATAATCCGTGCGCAGCACTGATTGTGACTTGTTGCCAGAAAGGCACTTGTGTCTTCGGTGCAGCTGGGCTTCACAGTGCTATGGAGGCCTTTCGCGCTTCAGCACGCTCTACGAACCGCTGCTTCTTTGGTCTCGTGGCGACCGCGTTTATGACCGCAGCCACTTGGAGGGCAGTGACACCAACGGTACCTGTACATTGAAGCCGTGTCAATGCACATTGGCAGCCTCAACTCAGAACCTTTTTGCAAATGATGTCAGGATAAAGTGGATAAAGTCTTAATTTAAAGAACTCTATGATGTGGTGAGCGTTTGCCATCCACACGATACTTCGTTATGAGAATGAATAGCGGTGAACTTGCTGCTTAGACCGTTTGACCTGGGAGAAGAACAGAGACAGAGACAGTAGCTCCCGAAGGAAAAAGCCAACGCGAAAGCGCAAATTACGTTTCGTTAGTGCATCAACCATGAGATTTGGTACGTTCTGGGCGTTTGATTTACCATGCTTGCTAGAGAACATGTTGGTGCAAAGATTGCAAAGCTCCTTAAATCAAGCTTTCAACCAAGCGAAGTCATGAACTGCAAGTCATGGCCGAACATGACCATTTTAATCTTGGGGATCGATATCAGGGCGTCAACACAGGAGTTCGTGGTCTAGAGTCTACCAAGGATTACGAACAGAGAAAAGCCCCTCATGTCATCTTTGCAGAATTGCTAGTGTCAGCCACATCGGAGACTTGGTAGTTCTACCGAAGTTAATTCTAAATGACCTTGTTTGGGACGGGCCATGCAGCTGACTTCCCAATTGGCAAGAAAGTTGTGGGGAATCTCAGATTTAGCCATTTCACCTGATTTGATGCATGGTTTTCCCTCGATTCTCGATTTCTCCAGAATTTACTATGTATACTGTACACTGACTTTTGGAAGCACCTGCGGACAGCCTTGCATATAGCCATTTCTGAACTCACAAGAGAACTTTGCTCGAGAGCTACATCAGATGAACATGTTTTGGGCAAAACCAACTGGTCAGTGCCAAAGTAAGATCTCGGACCCAGAAAGACAAATTGTTCCACGTCACAGGTGCAGCATGCTAGATCAGGTTCTACTAGTACCATGCTGTGATCTTGAATTGTGTTGCATACAGGCTGATCAAGATCAGAGGACCGCTGCATGTTGGACGAGGGGTGCAGAGAGGTGCGGTGGTGTGGTATCTTGTTGCATTGTTGCATCCTGGATGGGGTCGCTCTGGTCCTTTGGATCACCTTTCCCACATCCATCCACATTTTCCAGGCACCTTAACGACAGCTCGATGGTCGGAAGGGCATCAGAGTGAGGGCCTTGGAGTCCGATTTGACCATTTCCTGTTCTTCATTTCAAGAAGCACGGTCCACATTGCAAGGTAAGATAGAAGAGGTGAATAACTGAAATGACTCAAACAATGTAGACTATTTAGATGACTGAAAAGATATAGAATGTCAAAATCAAGTCAGATGGATCAAGAAGCAATTGCAGGCAAACAAATACATCCACAATAAAAAACCCAATTGAAGGAATGAGTAAAGTCAAGAAATGCATTATGCGGCATCGATACATAGATGAACAATGATCAACTAATATGAATTGCATAATATTTGGATCTATTTCCTAGATTTGCGTAGATGTGCTATTTCTTCTTTCCCAGATGCGAATGAAAAGAGGTCAGAGCTCTTTGCGTAGAGCCTTGGCCTCGTTACAACAGAAGGAGGAAGTGACGACGAGCGAGTTTTGCAATGGCCATTTGAAGAGCTAAACAAAAATGCGTGATGAAATGCGGAGTGACTCTGCACTATTATTTTGATTATCTTGCACAATATTTTGCACTATGCTGCACTAGTGCATTTGATTTGGAGGCATAGTTTTGGGACTTGAAACTCTACGACTTTGATCAAGGAATTATTCAATGCAAAAACATATGGTGACATTCAGTCATTCGAGTCAAAACATCTGCTGGAAAGTTTGGACAAGAGCAGTCATAGAGAGATGCCTAAAAGGATCCTAAAAGCTTTCAATGTGAAACATGTCCTTTCATGTCACCGAAGTCACCTTCCAGGACTGGCAGAAGGAAAGCGATTTTGCTCGCAAGCTAAGACGGCTGAGTGCCAGGGAGCTTCACGAGGCTGAGGGATGAAAGTGCTTCACGATCAGAATGATTTCAAAAGCACTTTCAAATGCATTGGAAGGTCTGAGGCTATTTGCTGTGGTATATAGACAAACAGACTCATTGGACCATTTAGAGCAATACAAGACTCAAGACCAACAGTGCAAAGGCTGTCTGGAGCGTGAAGAGACCTCTCTGAAGTTGATGTAGAATGTAGGTTCGTGCACATTTGTCCAGGCAGTTTCCACTCGTTTAGATGACTTGGACTTTGTGTCCGTGCTAACAGCTTTCCAGCGGCTCTCCAAGCTTGGAATCAAAAATTCCGAGGACTCATTGCTACACTTGGAGTGCCAAGAAAACCCATCGTAATGGTCTGCAAAATTTACTCGTCCAGTGACAATAGATTGGAAGAGAATGTGGGGCCGACAAGTGTGCCAGCCAGAGCTGATGCTGCTGTCGGCCTCAGATTTGCATGCCATTAATGCATTCAACGGGGTGGCACCTGTCAATGTGGGAAAGCTAACCATTGACCATGAACTGTCAGAATCATTTGGCCACCAGGAGGAGGAACTGGCTGTGAAGCTGGTTGAAGGCTTGAGAAGGCACCTTTGCCCATGCGAAGTCATGTGTTTGAGTCAAAAGGACGATCTGAATGAGAATGTTTGTGGTTCCTGTACAGGATTTTCAAGCTAATCAGCATCAGGGTCTCAGAGAAGAAAAAACCTTTGTATCACCATTAGCGAGAAGAAGATGAAGAACATGGAGCGGGGTCTGGTTGGTTTGGTGGTGTTCAGACTTGGTCCAGTCCTCCTATCTCTTGATGGCATGTAGTGCGTCTGATTACAGGCGCCTGAACAGCAAAGTTGTGCGTGAGCGACATCGTTCGAGGCGGCTGAAGCTTTAACACATCGTTTGTGAAGGGTTTGTTTCCATGGCACGATTGAATGCACGAGGCGATTTCCATGGCTGTCGCAAGGAGCTTGGGCAGCAGCCAAAGTGCTGTCAGGCCCGCAAGCGACGAATGCGACGAAGAGTCTTCGGACCGAGGCAGTGAAACTCCTGGAGGAGGTGCCCCAAGTAGAGTGCAGCTGGTGGGCTTGTATGCGGACATCAGATATTCATTGCAAAGTTGTCTCACTGAAATATATGAAGCAAAACATGCAGCTGGTGATTTTGCAAACCAGATGCACTATACTTTTGAACCCAGTGCTTGCCACGCTAGGTCAGCCAAGCCAGCGCAGAAGCACTGCAGCGACAAAAGCCATTTGAAGCCAGGATTGAATGACGGGTGTTTGAAAGCAACAAGTGAGAGCAGATGTCCTTGTAACCAACCCACGCCCCACGCAAACCTTGTGCAAGATAGATGAATGGATAATGGGTTTTTCCTTCCCACGGCAAGTTTAAAGATGTTTAGCGACTTTCTGGAGCCACTGACAAATCGCTGCCTGATAGTCAGCTAACGCTCACGTCCAAAGAAACATTTCCCGCTGACTGAGCCATTGCCTGCAGGGATGCGGCAAACTTGCTGTGGGCCTTGGTAACCATCCATTTGCTTACAGTTTTCCGGAGGGTTTGGATGTTTTATGTCATTTTCATTGTCCGTCATTTTTTTGTCGGACTTTTGTCACTTGATGTCGTTTTCTTTAATCCACTTGCAGTCTACGTTTTGATGGATGTTGCCTTTGCCCTCGGTAGCTTCAACAGTTAAAAACAAAACGACCTTGCGTCGAAGTGTTGCTGCCTGGCCCTAATGAACATATTAAACGGAATCTGTACATTTGTCCCATCCCTGAAGCAATCAAAAGCCCCAATCACCATGGACGGTTTGCATTGAGGCAACCGCGGACGTTGCTGCACCAAAAGAAGCCTTTGATGCAATGCTGCTAATGAAGTCCGAGGCATTCGCGCCCCAGGACACAAACGTTCTCTTCAAAGAAGCCGCTGAAGATCAGATTGCTGCTGGCTGATCACTACTACCTGTTTTCCCAGACACATTTTTCTCGAACGATCTTCATTGTTCATGTTCCAGAATAGAATAATTAGATGTGTTTCTTGGTGAAGATGTTTCATTTTCAGCTGTAAAAAAGCTATTTGCAGGACATTGCAAATCTCATTTGGGCTTTGACCCGTTTGGAGAGCCGAGATGATGGCTCGGCCAGCCAGTTGGAAATGCTGGCAAAGCTGTGCAGCTTGGCCCAGCAGCGGATTTCCCACTTGGAGCCGCAGGACAGTGCTGTTGACGTGACTGTGTACTGTATGTAGTTGGTGTATTGAACAAATCTTGAGGGGAATATGTGCTCTTGTAAAAGATGCTTGGTCTTTTGTCTCTTGCTTTAGCAATCAAGCGTGACCTTTCGTCACATTTTTCTTCATTTTCTGATATTGCAGGTCGTTTTGCTAGCTGCTAGCTGACATTGCTAAAGGTTTGTGCCTGCAAAGGTAAATGGATGTATTTGGCCATATCTTATTGTAATTATCTTTGCATGGTGGGATTGGTGGTCAATGCAAAGTGAATCAATCCTGTTTTTTGCAGCAACTGAGGCCGAGCAAAAGATTTTGCAGCTAGCACTGGTAAACACCGATAAATACCCAAACTCTGATTGATGCGGTTAATGCCTTTCAATCGGATTGATTTACAGGGCTTGGCGGCAGTGCTGAGTGCTCTTGCAGCAGCTCGTGAGAGCTTCACACTGGGCCCTATGCTTGCAAACACTGTGGCCATGCTGCTGAGAGCAGCGGCAAAGCGCAACTCGCAGCAGTAGTGGTTTTGAAAGAACCAAATTTGAGGCCATCCTCTCAGTTGGATTGACTAGATCAGTGAATAAATGCACTGAAATGAAAAACCCGTAAATCGGCCATACAAAAATAGACAAAACAGAAATGCGGCAGACTCATTCCCTTGTGCTCTGTCCCACTACGACCAAAGGTTGACCCTTTGAAAGGTGAACTCGACTCTCTTTATTGGCACTCATTTTGAAGGTACGGTATATCGTTATCTCTAGCAAGAGTATGCAAAAGTTGGATGAGCCGGAACAGTTGCCTTTTCAGAGTTGCAAAACCTTGCTCTTCTATCCTCTAAGAACCTGTGCGACTCTAAAATCGTGATACATCTAGCTTGGAAAACACCACGGAAGCGGGGTTTTAGCTTCTTTTTGGCAGATTGCACGAGGGCCATACAGATTTCGCGATGCTTCGAGGATTGGAAGAAGATCTTGCCAATGCAAAGGAGCGTAACTGCTGTGCTGTGGATGGATATAGAGTCAGATTGGCTGCATGGTTAGAGTCTGAATGCCCGTGGTTTGTGTTTCCTTTTCACGCACTAGAATGGATTACTCTATACTATATACTATGATGTAAACATCCATCATCAATTGCTTCAGTATAGATTCAGAGATGCAATCTGCAAAATCAAAGCTGCAACACCTTGGGTGCAGGACTCTTCAAGATGGAGGTGGGAATGGTTTGGGTGTGGAAGTGGTTTTTGATTTAGTTGCTGTTCAGAGCCCGAAAGCAAACTACGACTTGATTGTGTTTTTTGGCATGATCCGGATATGATGGATCTGGGAACCCACTTTTTACCCAACGTTTGAACAGGCCTCTGTGTCTCTTTCCAAGTTTACCGATGAGTTGCCACCCTCACGCCATGCCTTCAGACTCAACATTTCTTTTCTAAATCGCAGCTTGGATTGGCATGGTTCATTATTGCGACTGAACATATAAACAACTTGCACCCAAGAATGAGTCAGTGTAGTACAGTTCTAGCCAGCCCAGAGAACCATTGATCACCACCCCAAGAAAAGCCAGCTCTAAATTACAATGTGAGCTTAAAACGGCGCTAAAGCTCTGTTGCAGGTCTTCCGAATTGGTTCAACTCTTTTGGGCCTTCAGTGTGCTTCAGTTGGATGTGATTTACTATGAGCATCTGCCAGTAGCTCCCAGAGCTGGTCTTTCCAGAAGTAATTGGTGCGAGCCATGGCTTGGTAGACAAAGGGATGACTTGTCGACTTTCCGATGTTACGTGGGGTGGTTTATTGGATGAGCAAACTGAATTCACTGCTTTTAACTTTTAACCATGAGGATGAGTGATACTATACACATTTCATTTGATATAGGAAAGACATGGAAAGACCAAATCTGAGAGTCTACCCAGTTTAAGTCATCAATTGCTTGGGGTGAAATGTACTCATGGCTTGTGCTTTCTAGTGGTTGAAGGCATTGTTGGATATTGCCCTTGGCATCCAATGTGTGCTCCATGATCAGGCTCATTTACTCCGCATAACTTAGTTTTAGACTTGCATTTTGCGGTTCTTCCCAGAATGATATTTGTTGGCCCAAGGAGCTGCCTCCTCGGGACTTATCCTTGTTGGCATGGAGTCCCTTGGAGTTGAGGCTTTCAGATGTTTTCAGGTTGCTTTCGGCACTTCTTTGCCTTTGGCACTTTGTATCTGCGCCTTCCTTGAACTCTCACCTTTTCCTTGTGCCATAGAAGCTCTGTCTTTGCGCTAACTGGTAGTAAGACGGTACTGTAGCTCTCAAAAATGAGGGCTGGCAGGAAGAAGAAGTCGTTTGTGAGTGTTTAGTAGACTTTAGAAGAGGGCTGTATGGCTATAGTTGGCTTGACTTTTTTCTGAGAAAGACTGGAGAAATTTCATGAGCTAGAGTCGGCTAGAGTTTCTGATTTCAGGCCAACAATAAGCTTAAATCTTTCAAGGATCTTATGTTCTATAAGCGGTTGTTATTCTACCGTGAATCTGTCCTATTGCAGAAAGACCAGAAAACAACCTGATCTCCATCTGGATGAGTCTGATCGGTGAGGCTTTGCCAACTCCAATTCTGAAAGCTTGGCACTGGTCGCTGGGCTTTATACACAGCAGGAGAAATCCCAAAGAAGCGAATCGAAATGTTTCAAGGCACCATGGAATCCACTGGTATTTACGACAAAAAACGGGTATTACGGTAATACTATATGTACATGTGCATGTTACTGCGGATTGTTTGACTGCCTATTAGTGCCTGTTGGTGTTAGTCCGCCTCATTGGACCAAACTTTTTTGGTTCGCCTCGAGGAAGTGGCGAAGATCGCTACTGCAGCGCTGCCAAAGCTGAGGGATTTTGACCACCAAGGCATGCGACACACAGGAAGCATGCTACCTTATGCCCAGTGAAATTGAATGAAATTGAATGGAAGAGTAATGGAGAATCCATTTTGAATTGTATCTGATACCATTCGATTGGTCACTTGGCATATTTGCTTTTTTGCTCCCAAGATTGCATCCTCTGCCATTCGCATCTCTGTGGCTTTAATGGTTGCAATGACTTGGAAGGGACACGTTTACGAACAAGCTACTGCCAGGCATATCCAATCTTGTTTGGGCTTTGGGAGCAGTCAGCCTGCCAGACCGAGAGGTGTTCTCTCGTGTGGGGAATCTAGTAGCAGCAGGCCAGGCCAGTAGGCGGCAAGTTGGACTGAAGGGTATGGATTAGGAAAGTGGAGAACAGATCGATGTTGGCAAGTTTTTTTTTGCAACGAAAGGGTGGCTTGATGCCAAATTCCTTTTGCTTTCCATTAGAGTCAAATTGATTGGTCTGCAATCTACTGACACCACTGCTTTGTGTTGAAGTTGACGGGGTGCGAGGTGACTACACACCCCGACAAATGACCAACATTTCTTGGGCGTGTCTCGACAAGAATGCAGATGACCTGATGTTTGCCTTATTTATCTCTTTACACTCGCTCGTCTTGATTCCCTTGTGCTCGGCGAAGCTGGAGGGTGCTAGAGCATATTTTGCATACAGTCGTTCCAAGGACTAAGTGATTTTACAATGTTTCAATGGTTTGAATATCCCTTATTTCAGTGTTTTTTCATACAGGCTAAGAACGTGAACAATCCGATGAAGAAAAAAGGTACGCCACTGCGGCATTTCTGCACCATGACCTCTTCAGAAAGGCCAGACACTTGGCGGAGAGGAGCCCAGGATTCAGCCAATCAGCCTTATGTGGCATAGGGCAAGCTTCTCATGAGTAGATGTGGTGTGTCTTGTATCCAACTGGGCTTCAGCTGTCTCGGGCAGTTTCTTGAAATGTTTTTTTTTAAAATCATGTTTCGGCGGGAAGGAGTTTTGATGCATTCCGGGCTGACGAGCAAGTCTCCCTGCTGTGGTCCTTCGCAATTGTGTCAGTGCAGAGCAACGTGCTTTGTAGCTCTCGCTGCTTAAAGGCAGGACTTGTGGGACGTGCGGGTCGGGCGGCTACACCTCCCGGAAGCTGTTAAGTTTGGGCGGGCAAAACTTCCAGTGGCAGTGGCTTGGCAGATGAACTTCCCCCTGCTAGGTTGGAAGCACTGGAAGTGGTATCTCTGCTCGAGAAGCGGCAAATCTGTGCTGGACCTTAGCAGTGCTAGGCCAACACCGTGAGGAGATGGAAAGCTGTGGAAAGCTGTCAAGCCGCTGTGGATAGGTAAGATTAGGCATTCAAAGCCACCAAGTTGAGTTTCAAATGGACTTGGCAGGACGTGCTGTCTGAGGCTGCCAAGTTGCTCGAGGCCGGACTTGAATGAAATGCACTAGATCACGGGGATATTTTTCGCAAGTGCCGCGAAAATGAAATTAACAGAAAGACACAGCGAAACAGAAGATATAGTGCCATAGATGAAGAGAACACAGTTGAATTTAGAGGCGAAAGGCAGCCAAGATCTGGAGCTGCACTTGGCTCAGTGGCACTATGCCTTCATGGCCTTCAAACTCGAAGGCAGATGTGCTGCTGCCAACGTGGTTGTTACGTAGATTTACGTAGTTTTTGTTCAAACAGACTCGTTTTCAGATGGACCCGACATGACGGAAGTGTTTCAGGTGCTCCGGTCCCCCATGACCTGCAAATTTTCGCTTCTCGCACTGCAGCAGCAGCAAAATACCGTGCAGCCCGGGTCTCCAGTGGGAGCTGGAACTGAGCATTGAAAAATTCTTACGACTTCCCAGGTTGCACAGCTCCGAAGCGCTGCGGCCTCTTCCAAATTACATAGCGAGATCTCCCAGAAGGCAAAGCCGTCAGTGGAAGGTTTTTGGTCCCATGTTTTTCGCTCGGCATTTGGAGGGTTGCATCGGGAACTGGCTTGAATTTGGATTTGTGTTGGAGCTGACCGTTGTCCCGGTGTGAAGCTTGACCACAGAAACGATACTGCCATCAGCAGCTGTAATTTCCGACCATTCCAGATGATGTTGCTCATGCAGGTTCGCATGCTGCGCCGCAATGAGCTGGTTCAGGACATCTCAGTTGCTTTACTTCTGGGGGCCATGGGGGGTCAGTAGTTGATTTTGCCAGCTTGGCTCTGTGGATAAGTGCTCTCCTCAAAGCTCGTGTGAATCAATTGTCTGGACACAACCGAAATCTGCCATTTCTGGCTTTGCTTGCGGCATTTAGGTTTCAGCCGACCTGCACAAAGCGGCAGGCAATCAGATGCAGGTGTTCATTTGACTCATGCCCTTGCAAACATCCAAAACATATCATAAACATAAGCCTCGAACAAAGGTGGAATTCTATCAATTCCATCAGGAGCATGTCATGGATAATTCTGGTATGCTTCATCCAATATCTGGAAAAAACATCCTTCGTTTCGCCATGTGGGCAGCTGAAGCATATGCTCATGCATGTTTCCATTTGGGTTTCCAACTGGATCAGACAATTTTGGATGCTCTGGCTCAGCATGGACTACTGATGCTGGATCTTCGTCTTTGTTCCCCAGCTTCACTGTCCACGACCTGTTTAACTTTGAGGGAGAAACCCACAGGGATTCGCCAGATTCACAACTGTTTTGCTTCAGCACTTTTTATGTTTTCTTTTTCCCTAAACTTGATAGCAAAGATAGGACTAACGTTGAAAGAGTTTGCAAATCAGAGTGGAATGCTACTATTTCCGATTTTGAATTTCAATTTTTGATTTCTTTGAATTTCTTTTAGTCCAAGGATTGTGTTGCGGGACGGCATGTATTGCTTTTGCGACGATGATGCCTACAGAAGACATGCAGCAGCCAAAGACAGACAATTTGGGAAGCATGCCTTCAACACAGCGCATTTGCGCATGTTGATGACCGCCTTCGCTGTTTTCTGGACAGCAAGAGGGCAGAAAGTGCGGATTTTAGACCTTGCGGGCATTCCACTGGGCAAACAGCTAACTTCCTTGCTGGCTCCTTTCGCAGCAACTTTGGCTGATGCCGGTGCTCGCCACCTACAGTGGTTAAACCTCTCTGGTTGTGGGATCGGCGATCGCGGCCTTGCCTTGCTTCTTCCTGCCTTGGGAAGCTCAGGTAAAGTTCTGCCTCAACTAGAAGCCATTTTGCTGGCAAGGAACAATTTGTCAGATGTGCAGCTGCTGGTTCATTTTCTTCGAAGTCGCACCTGGCTTTGTACAAACTGCAAGGCGGCCTCACTTAGACTGCTGGACTTGTCTGAAAACCCGCGCCTTGTGACTCAGCAATTGGTCAAGAGGGCTGAGTCAACTTCTGGAGGAAGTGCTCTGGTTTTACCCATCTCGAGGCTCTGTGCAGATGTGGAAATGTCGAAAAGTCGGGCTTCATTGTTTCATTGTTTCATTGCGATAGTCTCAGAGTTTGCAGAGCCAAACTCTGGATATCATTCTTGTTTTGTATCTTGTTGTGGTGACTTCTACCTTCAAAAAAAGGATTCTGGATGCCTGAAGCCCCAACACATAAAATGAGATAAACTCAAATAAATCTCCACAAATGCATCATGAAATAGCATGAAATGTCGCATTTCATTACTCTTACCGACATCGCAGGTTCCTTGCGGAAGGTCTTCCCCTTCAAGTGCTCAGACTCAAACACTTGAAGCTGCAGAATGACGCTGGATTTAACTTATGGCCACGGGTGTCGGTGGGTATGGGACAAGGCGACGCCAAAGGTGAGGTTAAACATGGTAATTTGATCGGTTGATATCTCTCGTTAGTTAATGGGAATAGTGTGCCGTAGCAGGATGTAAAGTACGAATTAAAACCAATTCATAGCTTCCTTTTGTTCACAGATCTTCTGCAATCTCCGCCTCAAGATTTCGTACCAGGATGACATTCTGCCACTCTTGAAGCTTTTGGGAGCAGAAGCTGATGGTCTTGCCAAAGGTGAGCTTGGCTTTCAGACATCCTTGGAAGATGTCGATCTGAGGCTTGTCACAAGGCTTTCCTCTTTAGGTGGTGTGTATTTATGTCTCAACAAGGTAAGAAGGTACAAGAACATATTCATTAAAATTATTTGGATTTCATTATTGCATTGTCGGGAGCGCAGTGAAAACGTGTTGGGTCCTCCACTTTCGGGAAGAGACTAAGTTTTGTGTATCTTCACTCCTTCTTTAGACTTTGACATCGTGTACCTGAGGACTGGCAATTTCTGTTCTCCTGAGCTGCAAGCAGAACTAACAGATGTGATCAACTTGCTGAAGCAGCTTCGATCGCCTGAGCTTTGCTGGAAATTGAGACGTCCTCAGACCGATTCTCATCAAAATCTACGAGTTGAAAGACGGCGAACGGGAATGCAGTGTTGTTCAGCACGGGCGAGCGAAGCCGGTGAAAATCATGACGTGAAACGAGATGCATTGAGTGACCAGGGGTCGCCGCGATCACCCACACATGCCACCCTTGAAGAATTCAGAGAGGATGCCAAATCCTGGCAAAGAAAGCGTGAATCCATGAAGGAAACAGGTGCAGATGCTGCAGATGAAATTGTTTTGAGTTCTGCTACAGCTCCTTCCTCTCTTTGGATACGTCAAATGATTCTGGATCAGCTAGAGTCGATACATCCTTCAGAGAGTCCTGCAACCATACCTTGCGCACCACAGCTAACAGCAATGGAGGGGCCAGATCTTACTGTAGACATGCAGGATAGCGAATCCATTGACCACAAGGAGAGAGGCATGGCCTGCATAGCCCCCGGCTTTGCTCTTCCCTGCCTCATCCGGCTTGAAAGCAATGAAGACCACAAGAGAACATCAAATGTAGAGATGGAACAGGATACCATGGCAAAGTCTCCATGGAAAGGTGAGTTCTTTAACGCCAAGATCAATGAAATGTGTGAAAGCTTCTTAGAGCATGCAGTTCCGGCAGATTTCAGTGAAGCATCTCCGCGCTTGGCGCAGCTCGGTGTGACCCAGCAACAAGACTCCTTGAAATTAGATGCGATGCACCGGGAGGCTGTGGAATCTCTCCAGAGTCTATTACTGCGTGCAAATTGGTCTCAAAAAAGCTTGAATTAGTCCGGGTCACTGCGACCAAAAATCTAACGGGTCTCCAGGGAGGAACGCCAGAAAGCCCCCGTCAGTTTTGGTGCATTTACATGATGAAATGCATGATCACTTGTCTTCCTGTATCTAAGTTGTAGCTTCAGAGATCAGGAAGAACTTGTGCTTGGAACCACCGAAACCCTGGACAATCCAGACACTATTGACAAGGAATCGTTAAATGGCAAACCCTGCCAGGATGAATTTTTGGTGGAGGATTTTTTGGTGGTTGACATCGCCTGGCCCAAACGACGATCCTTGGCCAAATTTGCTGAAGCAACAGACACAGCAATCCAACTGAAATCAACAAATACTCAAATACTCTTTCTTTTCTCAACGCCTTGTGTTGACGCCAAAACTGGTAGCTCGTCTTTCAGTTGTACGCACTCACTCTCAAAATCTCTTGAATTCAAAAAACTCCGTTTGGCTGTTCAGCCAGTTTTAGCGCAATTTCCATGCTGTTAGGGTTTGCGGTTGGCAGGTCTCGCCCTGGAGGTTGATGGACCATGGCATTTTGCTCGGACTTTGCCTCAAGGACTTCTGGTCACTTAGTGTAGAATTGCAGGTCATTTGATGACGGGATTCCGGAAGTGAACGTTGGGGCAAGAGGATGGATTTTGCCTCAACAGGCTATAACTATAGTAAAAAAAATCAGCTGTTTGTCTAGTCAGAGAAATTCCAATGTTTTCATGCAGCACGTTTCGACTCACATTTCTACAGGAGAGTTGGTCTTGCAGGGGGGCTCTCGTCTGAAGCGGCGCTTGCTGCAGCTATTCAACTGGAAGGTTGGGAAAGTTGATAAAGGGGCTTGTGGATGCCACAACTCACGTGCATTCTCCAACATTGTGATGATGCTTGATTTCAGAAAGTGGGCCTGTGGCGGAATGTGGGGATCACTTTCTGGAGTTGTTGCACCAGGTGCTGCAGATTGATTGGGAAAGCTGGAGGACGGATTCTGGCAAAGCACTGATTCCTTTGCTCAATGAACTGAATCGTCCGCTGCCTCCGCCTGCAGAAAATGAGAACAAAATTGAATTGCACATAAATGCCTTGCGATAAATTGTGCTCTCAGCTTCAATTGCAAACAGCATCAAAGCTTGTGCAGGGCCTATGGGTGCGGAGAACCGAGAATGTCTTCTAGAGTTTCCATTGTTTCTTTAGCTGTGAAGAGCTTGACTGAACGTTCGCCGCAGTGAAGGTGAGCTCAACGAAACACGTTGTCAGAGCAGTGGAGATGCCACAATGGATCTAATAGCCCACCAAAAGATGCCAACACCTCACAAATTATGCCAACACCTCACAAGAAGATGCGATCAGGAGCAAGACAGATCGTGGAATTGTCATGGACCATTTGCAGTTGAACATGAACATACAGCAGCCCTTGTCACCAAAAACACGTCACACTGAAGAATCAAAACCGAACCTTTGTCATTCCACTGCTTCTTGGTGTAGTAGGGCCATTCAACAAGTGCAACTAAGCGAAAGAAAGCAGGACATAGGAGCAGAGGTCAACAACAGACAGAAGAAATTGAAAGACTCAGTGGCCTGGGCCATTCACCTTTAACTGGTGCCATGGACGAGAAATACCAAAGACTCAAGGCAAGCACTTTGAGATTTTCATGATTGTACTACTCGCTGTACACACTATCTGATACATGTATGTAGGTATACATAATGATTATATATAACATAGATATTACTTCTAGGTATTTCATCACTGGTGTGGTAGACATATTTATTGGCAGTCTATGGCTCTTCTACTGGAACTCTCTTTCAAGTGCTACCACCTCGTCTCTGAGCAGGTCTTGGGCAAAGGCAGCTTTGGAAAGGCTTACCTCGTGAAAAACACCGAGGTCCCCTCGATGCACATGGGGATCAAACCAACACCTGTAGCGCTATTGTTCTTTGTTTTGAAACCACAGAATTACTTGAGACATAGAAGTTATCAGAGTGGTGTACACTGGCATAATATACATACAGACAGATGAATTTCCGATACCAGATTGGTGCAATGGTGAAATACTTGGGTGCAACATGACTACTGAGCTCCCCCCCAAAGGGTCAAGCTGTAAGATGCTGAATGTACTTGCTTACATGTACTTACAAAATCTTACCAATCGGGTTTTTCTGGCACTCATGTATTTCCAGTACACGCGACATGAATGTTGCTGTAGTGAGTACTCTCTGTAATTGTTTGTAGTTTTCATTGATGTCACCCGCTACAGGGTGAATGTGATTCCAGAAAGCATATCCCATCAGAATCACGAATCACTCCAGTGGCCGGTCGGAGCTTTCTTGTAAGCAGATGTTTGTGGACACAGACCTTCCCTTTCCAAAAATACGATCCACTGATCAGACAAATTCAGCAAACTTCATCAAAATTCATCGGACTTCATCGAAATTCATTATGAGAAAGTCGGTTTTGCCAGGAAAATGCCTTTTGTGTCGTGAAGCAGATGGAGACATCTGCAATGGAAGCGAAGGCGAATGGAGACACGAAGACACCAGGGGATTCATGCGGATAGATGGGTTTCATTTCACCTTCGAGAGCTCAGGGAATGATGTAAGCCAATCTAAGGTTCCCGTTTCTGTGGGTTCGTACATTTCTGTGCGACGTGCAGGAACGAAATGAGGCTGTGAAGGAAGCAATGCTTCTGAGACTTGGCTTCACGGAAACAATCAATTGTAAATTGTATGGAGGAGAACCAGAAGGTTTTCAGCTCGCAAGATCCCTTCAGATACAAGTGCTTCGTAGCTTTTGTGTTGTTGGGTGCGAATACGCTGGCAGCCAATTTTTGGCCGAGGAAAAAGATGGATCATCCAAACATCATCCGTTTCAAGGAGGCTCAGGGACCCAGTCTCCGTTTCCTTCAAGCCTTCAAGCGAGGCGATCTTTGCAATGATGACCTTTCTGCCTATCTTCAAGTTGGATTTTGCAAAATAGGACCAAACAGGTATAGTATACCAACATACCTGATCATACTTGAATGTCCGAACGACTTCGGTCGCTAGTTGCTGGCTGGTCAGCCGCTTTGCTCAAGCAAAAGCCATAGAGCGGCGCTGGGTCGGTGAGACCTGCAGAAATGGTCGGGGCCTGAGCCTTTGGGCCACCTGGCCTTTGCAGTTCTAGCACACCGAAACACAAAAACCAAAGTCATGTGATCTCCACAAGTGTCCCTGAGGATCTGCCGAGACGAGGTGTATGTTGGATTTGGGCTAATTTCCCCAAAGCTTCCAGCACTTCTTACCTATTTAACAGGGTATAGTAGTGCCCCCTCCTCAGATGATGCTGGTTGCGAAAAGTTTCTGCTCGCTCTGGCTGCCTGGGCGGCCCATTTACACCCAGAAAAAAGAGAGCTTATTCTCAACACGATCGACAGATAGACTCTGGTACCTGAAACAGCCAGGGAAGAGTGATTTCACCACATGCACTGACTATCACAACTGAAGTGAAAGGATACATGTTTCAGGGGCTTTGATGTTTGGTTCACCCTTCTCAGTCTAGTCTACACATTACCGTTGTAATCCATTGAGAGTTTTCGTACATGTTAGTTGCAACTTACAACGGTTGTCTTGCAACAAGCATTGCAAAAAGATGTACCCAGAGCCTGTGACTGATGCTTCTGCTTGGATGGCAAAGATGGAAATGGCACAACCTGCCAGGTGGGGGTGGTGCCCTGGGCATTCATGCCGCCTCCTTTGGTCGTTCAGAAGCTCTGAAGGCCCAGCGGTTGATTGAAGTTACGTTGTCTAATGACGAAAAGATTGGGATAGCTTGGTAGGCTTAGGCTCCCAAGCTTAGCTACGTGGAAATTCCACCATCACCAAGTTGACAAGGGTCAAGCAGTTTCAGAGAATACACGCTTATCTCATACAGTACATGTCAATACATGTCACATGCATCTGATGATTCAGTGGCTGGGTAATTTGAGCTCCTGGGGTTGCACAGACATGCCTTTTGGGCACTGGCTTCAGTATCATAGTTTCAAGCTCCCAGTCAATCAAGGTGAATCAATGAGATACCATACATGGTGACATAGTGACATAGACCATAATAGTGCATAAAGTCACGTCTTCATACGTCATCGATACAACCAGAAACCCAAAAACTTGTAGCAGCACCATTTGTCCGGCTCAGGAGCAGGCTTTACGGTCCATGTCATGCTCCAAGCCTGATGGCGGTGAGGCGGGAAATTGCAATGGAGCCAGCTCTGTCACATTGCTGTTGCGTGGAAGTCAAATTCCTATCAAAAAGAGAAAGGGACGCTTTCCAAAAAGTTTCTGAACATATGTCAGCCAAAATCATTGCACCATGGCAATCTGACGACTGGGACCGTCCTTTCGAGCATCAGACGTGTCAGTTATGGCTGGATAATCCTGAGTACAAAGGCTTTGTATCACGTGTGGAGTTTTAATCTCCCACCGTTTCGTGACATCTTTGCCCAGGAGTGGCTTCATCATTGGAATAGGGCTCCAGCTGTGGCACCATATGCCACCAACTTCCATGCCTCTCAGACGAGGAAGCAGTAAAAAGAATGTCGTTTTTGTTTGTCCTTCTATAAACATGATAAAAGATTATCATCTATTTTGTAGATTTATAAAGTATAGATTCAAATTTCAATAAGTTGCTGCTTTTGACAGGTTGACCCTTGTGAAAGAATTCAGTTCCTAGCAGTTGTTGACCAAGGGAAGGATTGCTGGCCTGAGGTTAGAGATGCTCCGCCTGAGATGCAGTGGACAGGTGGTCACAAGGCACCAGTGTTGTGATGGACGTTCGATGCAGAATTGTCCTGCAGACGAAACGGCTACAAGACCAGAATTGCCCTGAAAGTTCTTCTGCGCAGTCCCTTGGCAGGCTTCCACATTGACTGCGCAGCGGGTCTTCAACAGAGGTGGCCTACAGGACTGACTTAAAGTATTATTGAGCTGTTTCAAATTCATCTTTGTCCTTTGATAACATCTGGCAGTGGCAATGATTCTACACAACAGCATCACGTTTGGTTGTTTCGATTATCAGCAACAAATGGTCGTTTCAAATCAACCTTTACATGCTGAATCCCAGAGTGCAAAGTGAAGGAGTTGAACTCAGAGACGCTGAAAGCAAGAGCAGCATTGCCAACTCCACAGGTGAAGCATGTTTGAGCCACTTTGATTGAGGGAGGTACAATGCTTGAAAAACCTCAAACAGTCGAGATTTGCTGAGATTTGGACACAGGTCAATTAGGTAAGTCAGGAAATGTGACAAGGTTCTCAGATTGCTTCATTCTGAATGAAGTTGGATTAGAATTAAACATGATTTACGATGTCGATGTATAATGCTGACAATTGATGGAGAAAAGCCAGCATCTTTTTGTCCACATCTGTAGCATTGCAGGGTGTGCGGGCTGCTGGGGCTCCCTCCGGTTGCACAGACCGTGACATCGGAAGGCGCATGCAGGGGATGGTCTGTCACTGTTCCTTCAACGACTTTTAAATTGGCACCATTTGCATGTGCAAGTCCGATGGAAGTAAAAAATAGTGAACAATTGGAGGCTTGCAGCGCTGAACTGCGGGCTGCAGAAAATCTGAAGCAGCCCAGCTCGAGATCAGCAAATCTACTGCTTCAATGGCCTTCAAGCATGCTTAGTAGAAGAGACCTGATATCAAGGTATCTGACAGTATCTTAATCCTTTTATACTTGGCCTTTGAGGGGCTGCTTGCTTTGTAATTATTTTGGATAGCCAGTTCCATTGTACACGTCAAACAATTTGACACTTGGTTGATCCGATGCATACAAAACTGCCCCGTTGCTTTAGAAACCTCTTAGCCTGTTGGACCAGTTCTGATTCGTTGAGCCTTGGCACAAACACAAAAAATATACTGTAAGCCATTCGGGTGAATATTGTGAAGGGAAACGGGACATTTATTGGTCCCAGCTTGCCAGATTGGCTAGATACAAATGTGAGACTGCATCAGGCGGTATGGAGCTTTAGTCATTTGTGGGGTTCAGAAACGCGAGCCGGGCTGCTGCTAGTGTAGTGACTAGTCCAGATGGCCCAAGGCCATTTCTGAAGTTCTGGTTTCCGATAAATCAACAGGACGTTTACAGTATTGTTTTATCATGTATTCCCACTTTTCGCAATCTCGGGGTCTATTCGTCAGAGTTCAGTTTGCTGGATTTCTAGATGTTGGCCCTCCGCCTCCAATCCTTCCTCGTGTGTTGAAGTGGATCCAGCGCAGGGTTCATAACCCGGCTTCTGAAGCCAACCTCAGCAGTTGTCATGTCCCATGGTCCCGGCTAAAGTCGGTCATGGGGTGCTCAGTACCAAGCTGAGCTCATCCCAAGATGGCCGCAAGACAAACAGTTGCATTGTTACCAGTGTTGTCAACTAGATTCTATGGGATGATTTGTTTATTGACATTCAAAGCGTGGAAGAAGGACTGATTCGCACTTAAAACCTCAAAGCATACACTGTGGAATTCGACCATCATGGGATCTTAGATCTTGTTCAGATCTAACGAAGGCGCATGCGACAACAGGCCTTGCGTCACAAAGATGCTGATTAGCGGAGACATGTATCCACACAGATGCATCGTGGTACATCCAGTTGAATGCTCGGAGAAGTGGTACCCTACATGTTTGAGCACCGGATCGCACACTGGGCAAATTGTCACTGATATTACCATAGATTTGTTCGAATTCTTTTTTTGAGAGGTTTCGACCTTAACCAACAAAATCCATGGGAACATCCATGGAAATATCATGGAAACATCGATGGAGTGTCACTTGAGGTCTTCATCACCAGAAAGCATCGTCTGTGTATCGTGGTGACCTCAGATGGCTGGAGAACTGACTTTACTCCGACGGGCGGGGCTCGTATTGCCGCGAGGATTAAGGGAAGCCCAGTGGCCGGTTGCCCCTTGGAGGGTTTGCTTTATATATATATGTAATCCTCTTGTGAAGGGGCTACATGTGGCCTCATGTTGACATGGCAAGCTTCCCGGGAAAGGTCATGGACTATGCTGATGGGGGAGACGTCCATATGAAGATCAAAAGCAGAGAGGCACCAATGAGAGAAGTGATAGAAAGCAAACACCACCTTACAAAGTGTGGAGATGATTGAGAAAGCTATGGGATGGGATTGGCAAGCAGGAACATGTTTCAGCCAGCTTCTTGTTGCATTGACCTGCCAGGGACAGCTGCTTGACGAGGATCAGCGGGGCTTGATTCAGCATGGGAAAGGAAGATGGGATTTGACAGGTTTGGAATATCTGGAACTGGGGAGATATGATGCATTTGACCTTTCATATTTGTGCCTTGGAAACTGTTGAAGGCATTTCAAGGCTGTAAACAACACTGGGCCAGGGGCCTTGAGAATGACTCCCCAAGAAGTGCATCAGTTCCTCCCTCATCTTGTGAGTTAAACCTGCCGCAAGGCGCAGATCTTGGAATGGTTCGTGCAGACCTGCTTCGCGCTGAAGCATGTGCATGACCGCAAGGTGCATGGGCCGCTGGAATCCTTTTCCTTAAGCAAAATACACTGAATCAATGTGCAAGCGCTTTTACTTAATCATGTCAACATGTGAAAAAAACATGGGTGCGGTTCTGTGAGGAAATGGTCGGAGGTGGTCATACACACATTATGATTGTACGTATGTAAGTCACAAGAGGACTTGCAATTTCTTTTGCTCAGTACTTTGTACACAGGGTAATGCTTAATAGCGAAAAAAACGCGGTTAATAGCGAAAAACACGCGGTTAATAGCGAAAAACAATGTTAATAGCGAAAGCTGTTTCAAGTAATAGTTAATAGCGATAAACAATGATAAACATATTTCATCTTTTAAATGATGAACAAAATAGAGCAGCACCCAGACTACCCGTTCTCCTTTAAGTAGACCCTCTGTACTTGGTAGAATATGAAGTTGTAGAAATGACACACAGATATGAGAGTGCAAGAGGATGCCAGGAATATCATGTCAGCCTGGAGGGGGGATACCACTTGTCAGAGATGGGTCGCCAAAATTGCCTGATTCGGCTTCAGGTGCTTCATCGAGATCTGAAGACTCAGAATATCTTCCTTATGTCCAATGGTTGGGAGCTACAGTGGGTTGGTCGAGCTTGCACTTGATAATTTCCACCCCAAAACCAATGAACCAACGCTTAGAAACTTTTGCACACATCTCGGGAACATTGAAATATCCTGATGTGATCTGTATGCGTGTCTGGTGACGTATCTATCTCTTGGTCTCAATGGTCGCCCAGGTTGTGTCAAGTTAGGTGACTTCGGCATTGCAAGGGTATTGGAGTTCACCAAGGACCGGCTTCGGTGACTTCCGCCAAGCTGATACATCATTTGCATTCATTTTCATGACAACCAGCATAATTTCTACACCCTCCCTTTGTGTTAAACGCCTCGGATGATTGGCACATCATTGGCTTACTTCGAGAAAAACATGTTTGTGCGGAAGATATCGAACATCCCGCAACGATTCGTATCCTGGTGAGTCGTGTTTGTCATGTCTTGTCATTTTTGGTTTGAAATTTCGCAGGACTATGCTCGAACCATGGCAACGGGCTGAGCTGGGAAAGCGCCCTTGGACATTCGTATGTGCACCATACACACTTCATGGCTGTTCCGCAGTGATTTTGAGGTCGGGACTCCATACTACCTCAGCCCGGAGATCATTAAGGACCGTGGCTGGACCTAACGGAAGGGAGGCTTCGCAATATTTCAAAAGGCCAAAGCCAGCAAGCTTGCAGCATTCTACCTGAAAGAGGGAGAGGTTTGGGCTCTTTGGGCTGATTAAGATGGTTGAACATCTCAAATTTGCAACTTGTACTTGTACTACTACGTTATATGTGTTTTTCCCTGATTTTTGTTGTTTATTGGTTTGAGGGGTTTGGCTTGTTGAGTCATACATTTGAGAGCGCTCAGGCATGAGTTTCCTGTGCCCTCCTCAATCCGCAAGACATCGGCTAAACTTTCCCTCACCTCGTCTAGGATCGGCCTTACAACTTTACCAGTGACGTCTGGAGTCTGGGTGTTGTTCTCTACGAGGCTGGCATGAAGTTTCGAAAAACCCGCTTTGTCTTTGTTTGATTTGTCCGGATTCCACTCTCGCAGATGAGTACACTCAAACATCCCTTTGATGCGGATTCGCTGGTCCTGTTGGCGAGCAAAATCCTGAAGGCCGGGGTACTGTGCAAATGTTTGGCAAGTGAAACAAGAAGTAGATCCCAGTAGATGGACATGTCAAGAACTAGAAGCTTTATCATGCTCAATAAAAATTCTGTGCAGATGCAAAGGATACAACCCAAGTACAATACACATTAGAAGGCAATGCCAAATTTCGCCACGATGTAGAGAGTTCAAGTTTAGGTTTAAGCTGCTCATTTTCTTGTTGCTTCAATGGCCACCATTTCGCAGGATCAATATCCTCCTCCAGACTCTTCCTACTCTCCCGAGCTCCTGTCATTGATCAAGGCAATGCTGTGCAAGGCTTGGATTTTTGTTGGGCATGCGGCTTGCAACTGTATCACACACCAAAAGAAAGTTGCAATGCAAGCTAGAGAAAGCACTCTCTATCAAAGTTGACTTCCAAGAGACCTTTCTCAGCCTTCAAACAACAGCTATTTTGGATGTATACATGGCACCCGCAACATTGAAAAGGGAGCACAGGGGAGCTGAGAACCATACTACAGTTTTTCGAGATGGCTGGAATTCGGTATCTTTGTCCTGTGACTTCTGGAGATTGACTGCACATTGAAATTGTGGGTTCGGGGCTCCAAACTCACCAAAATCACCCAAAAGTCAATTCGGGGTAAAAGAACCAAAGCAAGCAAGCAGGGCAATGCTGTTTTTGCGCAAGCTGACATCGATGCCTTGAGCGTCAATCCATGCAAACGGTGGCAGAATCCACTGTGCGTGAAAGTGTCATGCAAATAACGACCTTCAATCGGAAACTGCCATGCTAACTACCGTTTATTGTACAAACCACCATGCCAAGCAAATGGACCATGTCATCCATATGTTTTCACATCAGGGGGAAAAGATGTTGGCTTGGTGGATTTCTGAATTCAGACCTTACGTCTTTCGCGTTGAGCTCGACGTATACCGGCCCTTCTTTCTTCCTCGACCGCATCTTCAGCAGTTTGTATCAGACAGATCGTAGTTCGCCGACGAAACTCTTCCAGTAAAGAACCGTTCATATCTTTCGTCAGCGGATCTGCCAACTGCTTCCAGGTAGGCGTCCATCGAAGTTGCAATGCACCGTTTTCCACCAGCTGCTTCACCATTAAGATGTCGAGCGCAGCTTGTTTCTCCGAGGCCATACCACCGGTCTTGAGGACATGATCGTGTAATCCCTTTGCGTCCGTCACAAGGCATCCAATGGTGCGTAGGTGATTGCGCCATTCCGGGTCAAACTCCAGCACACCAAAGCATAAGGCGTCGTACAAAGCTCGATTGTACAACAACCTGTCCCCTGCAGAAGCCATTGCGCTGCCCTCTGCAGCAAGACTGCTGCGAACCACCCTGCTGATCTTGTTGGAATGGAACTCCAACATGTTGGCAGCTGATGGTTTGTTGAAGACCTCCTCCGTGGTCATCAGGTGAACTTCTCCTTGTTGGGCACGACCTCCACTGCTGCCCAAAGAAGCATCAAAGTACGAAACGAACACGACGTCACCATGTAGAGGACGAATGGTGATCTGTGCTCCGCCAGACTTGGCGGCTTCTTTCATAGTTTTCAACACCTTGTTTCCTTCCACAAGGTCTGCCACACAAGCACTGGTCCCCTTCTGAGCCATTGCCGAAGTCACATAGAGGAACTCAGGCATCACCAAATGGGCTGGCCAGCGAAGTTGCATTATCAGCCTCCGGTAAGCTGACAACGATGCTCCTTGTAGTACCGCATCCTTCTCGGCGGAAGCATCCACTTCGGCTTCTTGTAAGTTGGCCACATAGTCCGACATGTCGTCATAGAACACGCCTCCAACATACTTCGTCTTCACGCCGAGAAAGGTGACCGGCTTCTCACCAAGGTCTTGCCACTCCTTGATCGAGAATCTTTCGTTGATGGACTTCTTCAGGTAGTCCATGGTATCTTTTGCCGCCACCAGTAGACCATCATCCACGTGCAAGCAAAGGATCGCCGCCACATCCGAAGAGTCTTTCTTCTTCCAGATGTAAGTTGCCCTGCACATCGGAATCTCCTTGAAACCAACTTCCACCAAGAGCTCAGTGGCACGAAGATACCAGAGCCTAGGGGCTTCGCTAAGGCCATAGGCTGATTTGCAGACACGTAGAAGTTCTCCAGGTGCGACAGCCTTCTCTCCACCTCCTTGCCGGATAGGAACGCCGTACTGACGTCGAAGCTGGACGCCATCCAACCTCTATTGGTGGCGATGCATTTCGCCATCTGAACTGCCACCCATGCCGTGGTTGGAGCGTCGCTCTTGTATTCCCCCAGGTGAGGGTCCAAGTGGCCAGGAATGACCATCCTTGACTTGGCACGCAAGATGCCATCCAAAGCTCCCTTGTTGACCCTCACGATACGAGCTGGGGCCTTGAAGATAAGGCGCTTGTCCACCTTCTGAATCTCCTCCGGTGAGAGACGTCTCACCACCTTGTTTTCGATCCAAGACATCCACTCCTTTCTGTCGGCCTCTTCGAACTTCTCCTTCTCGCCTTGGTCGAAATGCTTTGGGTCCAGTTCCTTACCGTTGGCCTTGTTCAAAAGCAGATAGGCCTCGCAGAAGGCCTGATTCCCGTCCTCTGAAATCCACAGCTTCTTCCAGTCCTCATAGTTGGTCACCATGACCTCGTAAACGCCGTCCGGCATTTCCACGTAGGTGCTCTTTTGCATGGGCTTCTCCTTACGCAGGAACAAAGTCATACCCTTCCATTCCGCAGCACTCCTCCTGCGCGGTCTCAGCCTCATATCCTCTGCCGTCTCTTGGCAGATCATTCCAGTTCCAGCTTGTTCCTGCAGCATGACGGTGATTCTTCCTCCATAGCTACCAGACGGAGGCTTCTGAAATCTCTTCCTCGGTTCAATGTGGTACCGAGCGTTCACTATCGGGAGGTCCAGCAAAGACGCCAGCTTCTTCACCTCAGCTCTACTCGCCCACTCATTCGACCTCCTTCCATTCCTCCTAGGAGTCGACGCCAGCATCGTGTAGTTCAACACTTCTTTGCGGATCCTCTTCCTCAAGCCATCCTCATCCATCAGGTCTACGTCCTCCTGTCTCTTCCTCTTGAACTGGATGGGGACGTCATCTTGCAGATTTCTCCTCACGTCCTCTGTGAACTCTTCTTCTCTAGGCTGCCTCATGAAGATATCAAGCTGCTTCCTCAACTCCTCATTCTTCTCTTCTACATCCTTCTTCTGCTCTTCATTGCTTCTTCCAGGTTGCCTCAGACTTGTCTTGTCCTCTCGAGACTTCCTTTTCATCTTCTTGATACTCTTGATCGTCTTGATCTTCACTTTCGCTCCTTTCAACAGCTTGGCGACTTCAGTAGCTTTACCTTTGCTTCGACCTCCTTTCGACACTCTCCGGATGACTCCTTCTTGAGGCATCCAAGACTCCTCTGGCTCCTCAGGTTCTTCTTCGTCAGGTTGAGCTTGATTCGAACCTTCTTCTCAAGGTGCTCCTCCAACGCTCTGACTTCCTCCATTCTCTCCTCATGGTCCAGTGCCTCCAGCTCTGAAGCGGGACGAAGATTGGGAGCCGAAACCAAAAGACACCTTCCTCTCCACGAGATGTAGTACCTCTGTGAAGATTCTCTCATGATGATCAAAGCAGGGCCTCGCCAAAAGCCACCTCCTCTTCGGAACCGGGCTGTCTTAGGTGTGGGCACATAGAAAAACACCTTCTCTCCGGGATCGTACTCTCGATCTTCTCCTCGAGGTATACGTGTCAGTGCCCTCTTCAGTTTCTGCTGAACGTCTTGCCTCAGAAGAACTGCCCTAGCCGCTGCTCTCATCTCAGCAGCTCGGCTCACCTCTCCTTCCATGGTGAGTGAGTCACGGAGTGCCATGTTGCCCGCCGTGTCCTCCTCCAACAAGTCGGGGAACAAGGGACTCCGTCCAAACACCATTTGATAAGGGGTGTAGCCCTTCCTGGTCAACGTCATGTTCTTGGCCTGCACTGCGGCGCATAGGCAGTCTTTCACTTGAGTCGCTCCTCTAGCCTGATACTGCCAAATCAGCGACGTGCACATAGTTCCAAGCACCGCCCCATGCCTCTCAGCGAAGCCATGTTGCCACGCGGACCGTGCACCCGACACCTTTGAGTGGATGCCGTGTCCTTCCAACCATGCGACGAAAGCTCCATCGAACTCACCACCCTGGTCCAAGATCACATCCTCTGGACATCCATAGAGGGAACACCAATGGCGGTGAAATTTCCTAGCCACATGGGCAGCTGCACGGCTTCTCAATAGCACCGCCATATGGTATTCTTTCGGGGCCCCGGAAAGGACAAGCATCCTCCTCAAGGTTGCCTTCGTCGGATGCCCAAGTCTCTGGTGAAGCGCTCTGACCTTCCACTTCACCGAGCCCTTCCTGATCTTCTCAGCGTCCTCTCCCATGACCACATCTCCATCCTCATCTTGATGTTCCTCAGCCTCACTCCGATCTTCTTCCTCAGCCTCATCTTCAGGACGCCAGGTCTCCTCCGGAACTCCTCCTTCCACGAAGACCTCCGCTTCGCCCTCATCATTCTCCAAATCTTCCTCAGCTCCTCGGATCACGGCCTCTGCGAACTTAGTGTAGCCACCCGCGAAGTCCGACACGCTCCTCCAACGTCCTCCTATCTTGGCACTTCCAAGAACTGGGACGTGTGGCTTCCTGCAGCAACACTTCTTGACGCAATACTTCATCACACCTTTGTGCCCAGCCAACCTCGTCCTCTTTCTCAGAGCCCCTTTTCCTGGAACTTTCAATCCATAGCAGCACATGTCTGTAACTTCATGTGCTAAACCGTCAAAGGCTTCGACGATTAAGGGCTCCTTCCATGCCAAAGACGTAGCTGGGTTTTCTCCAAGCGCACGTCCTCTCCTCCTTCTCTGCCTCAACGCTGCATCACGAGTGAACCGCAGAAGCTTCCTCTGCTTCTTACGTTCGGTCACCAGCCGGGCAAGCTGCAGCACCGACTTTCTTCCCATAGTCTGCAGCCTTGACCACTTTGTGCATGGCCATGCTATCACCAGTAGGTCGGGAGAGACCGGATCAATGTACTCCAACGCCATCTTGTAGTCGCTGTCCTTCATCAAATCCCAGCCCGGCAAAGTCACCGGTTCATAGGCCGTCCATCCTCGCGAAGCTGCCACTAAAGAAATGGCACAGGTCCATGTGAAGACCTCCAAAACTGAAAAGGGGCGACTCCTCCTCGCCTTGTCCGGAGCCTTCTTGAGCTCCTTCTTCGGGGTCCTCTCAAAACTCTTGGTCTTCTCGTGTTGGAAACCCTCCTTGATCTCCTTCACACAATGGCCCAATTTCCTCTTCAGGCCCTTGTTCATAGTCTTCTTGCTGCTGGCCGTCCAGTAGATCTCGTTCTCTCTCTCTCGTGCCTCCCTTCTGATGTCCTCATCGTCCTCACAAGTGTCGCTGACGATCTCAACTCCTTGCTCATGTGACGACTCCTCCGTAGGTTCCGACAAGTCATCAGTAAGAGACTCGCTCTCCTCAGCCTCTTCGTCCTCGGCTTGCGCCTCCAAGCGGGAAGTGGAACCTGGCTGCTCCAGCGCATCCTCCAGCTGTGACAGATATTGCTCACGCTGCTGGATCCACTCTCTTCGCCTTCTGTGTCACTCCCGTCTCCTCCAGCAGCGACAAAGGCCAGAGACTGTGGTTCATACACCAACTTCCTTCGTCGATTTTGACCTTCTTCAGAGTGCCAAAAGCGCTGCAACAACAGTTCCGGTGCATCAGTCAAGTCGATTCCGGGATGCCTGGTAGAAGTCAACTTCATAGGCTTCACCACATCCTGCAACTGCATCTCCTTTGTGGCAAACTTGAAGACAGCATTCCACCGTTGCAGCTCTGAAGGCCCAATCAGTCCTGGGCATGCGATCGCCTCCTTCTCGACGACCGAAATCCTCACAACATCCGGCTTTCCATGAATTCCAACCGGATAGATGTAAGCAACTGTGCTCACCACAGGTTCGCCTGCTCCAAACCTGTAGACTTCTCTCTCCTCCAGACGCTCGAAGGGAAGCTTCCGTTCACGAAGGTAGTTCTGAAAAGCATTGTGCCACCAGAGTCCACCAACAGCGTTGCGACATCCACTGTCCTTCGATGAAAACTCCCAGCGAATCATCAGACTGATGAGCCGGGGTGTACCAAAACTCCGTCACAAGATGCCGCGGACCACCTGGCACTGGTCCTCTCATCTTTCCTTCGAGACGTCCTCACATCACCTCAATCACGTTGCCATCCAAGTCCTTGGTGATCCTGCAGTGTAGATCGTGAACTCCGATCTCTTCGAAGCTCACATCCTGAAACTCCACGCATCCTCGGACGTACTTCACCTTCACTCTGATGTTCGAAGGCGCTGGACTCGGAGGCACATGAATCATCTTCCTCACCCTCTCCTCATCTTCGTCCTCATTGGAAACCATCAAGACTCCATGACGGGTGGAGAAGTAGATCACGTTCTTGAGGTCGCACACCTTGCACCTGGCTTGATGGCCATCACCATTAGCCGTCCACCTCAGACGGTCAGGCGGATGGCTTGCATCTGGCTTGCAGCTCAGTAGGCATTGGAGACGCCTCTGATGGCCGAAGTTTCCCATCCTTCCATTGACATGCAATCAACGCCTCCCGAAATAATTCCTGAAGTTCACGCTCCTTCACAGGTCGAGGCTTGTCACCCTTCGGTGGCTGCAGAAGGGGTTTGGCCTTCGGAATGATGGGCCGTTGATCATCTTGACCTCTGCTCACTCCTCTCATGGGTGCATGGTGGTATCCTCCAACACCATGCCTTGACTCCTGGTCCATTTCCTCCGTTAGAAGACGATGTCGCTCCATCGACCTCCAAGCTTCAGCCTCCTCATCTCGCTGCAGTGCCTCCTTAAGCTTCTTCTTCTCATCCTTGCTCATCTCGGGCAAGGTCGTCATCAAGCTCCTGGGGGACAGCTTGATGTTACCTTCTTCACTCCTGCTCGATCGGGATCCTCCGCCGAGAGCACTCCTCATCCTTTCCTTGGGCATGTCATAGGTGAAAGGTGCAGGCTCTTCCACCAAGTCCCCACGGTCATCCTCTTCATTCCTCCGTTCCCTCTTGGTTCTACTCATTCTCTCGTCCTTCGGGGGAACGGGGACTCCACACTGTTGACAAAACTTTGCCATTGGTGCTAACACCCACATACAATGGTGGCAGTGACCGGCTGGAACTTCTGCTCGTCCTCCACTACCAGCTCCTCCCACCATAAAGGTGAAATGTTGGCCCCGTTGACTCGAGCTTCATTCCCTCCTCCAGATCTCTTCTGATGAAGGGGGTCCTGTCCTGATTGAACGTTCGGACACTCAGGGTCCCCTTCCAATGGCCCACCTTGCCACAGCTCGAGCAAGTAGTGACCCGTTTTCGGGCATCCGTGGATTGGCCGCTCGGTTTGTTTCCACGGCCTTCTGGTTTTCTCCACCCTTTGTTCTTCCGCACCTCCGCAGTCTTCTGTTTGGCCTTCCATCCAGCGGCGAAGACCTCCTTCAGCTCTTCTTCATCCACTTCCTCCGCTGAACTGATAGCCTCTTCCATGCTATCCTCAGGTTCCATGGTCTCGTCAAGGGCCTCCTCTTCGATCGGCTCCATCTCGTCGAAATCTTCATTCTCATCAGCTCCTTGTTCAAGATGGGTATGGTTAACCCGTCGCCTCACGAAGACCTTCTTCTTGTTGTAGTTCGACGTTCCTGGACTCCTATAGCTCTCACTGGGCCTCTCACGGGGGTGGGAAACCTTCTTCTCGTCCTCATGGATCCTGCCGCAACGCACTCTCAAGGCCTTCTCAATCTCCAGGCTGTCGTAGCTGGCACCAGCCGCATGGTAGCAGTCCAGACGCTCCCTCCTTGACAACGAAGCCTTCTGCAACAGCTTCTGACCCCACGCCTTGTCGGAGATTCGGCTGTCAGGATCTATGCGGTAGTACTGCGCTCTCAACCTTCTCATCTCGGCCATGGCAAGAAGTGGGCGATGCTCTCACCAGGCTGTCTCCTACAGCGCTCCAGCTCCTTGTCTGCCCTCTCGAAAAGCTCCGCCTCGCTCTCTCCAAAGGCTTCATCCATAACCTTCCATAGCAGCTGAAGTCCTCCACTGCCGGTGTAGCAGTGGATGGGATGCTGTTCCACCACGTCTCTGGCTTCCTTCCTTGTAGACAGGTAGATCAGCATGGAAAGTTCTCCTTCATTGAGAGCATACAAGTGCTGCTGGGCCTCAATGGCCCTCTTCCACTTGATGTACCTCGACCTATCGCCGTAGTACTCCTCGATCTTGACAGAACCCAACGAGCTCTTGGGGCGACTATCATTTCCATCTCGGTGATGCTTCCTTCTCAACATCGACCTGATCTCTGACGTCGCCGCTGCTGAGCTCCTCGTCTCATCCCTTGATGTGCTTCCTCCTTCATCATCACCGTCATCATCCGGATCAGGAGGACCGCCACCCTTCCTTGATCCTCCTCTGGTAGAAGGTCTCGGCCGTCACTCAGCAAAGGTTGTTAAGACCAGGATTGCGAGTCCCCATAGACTCCGGTGCCCGGTGCACCGCCAAAACCACTCATCATCATCATGTTGGGCCAACTCGGCATCATACCATATCCACAGCCACCCACACGGCATTCCCATCGGCTGGAATCCTCCACAGCCGGCGGGCATCCCAACTCCATGACATACTCCATAGCCAGGAAGGGGGCAGGGACCTTGAGATACTGTGGGACCAAGAGGTACTCCAGCTCCACATCCACCGCGACCTTGAGGTACGAAAGGACCGGGGCATTGACAAGGACCTGCCATTCCAAAGCCACCATTCGCAGTCATCACGGGCCCATAGCTAACAGGAGGGCTGGCAGGCCCACCCGGGAAAGAACCACCGACGACTTCATCTCCATTGCCAAACCTGGTGGTGGTGTGCCAGTTGCTGCATTCATACCACCAGAATGCATGTCTGGGCTCCTCCTCCAAGGATCACTCCCATGCTCCCATGGATCGTCAGGCAAAGGAACCTCCTCCGCCAAGACACCAGTGGTGAGAGGCTGCTCATCACCATCCAGTGTTGCCATTGCTGCAGCAGTGCAAGGCAGCCTATCCTAAGACCACCCTCACGCTCCGCTACCAATGTGGGTTCGGGGCTCCAAACTCACCAAAATCACCCAAAAGTCAATTCGGGGTAAAAGAACCAAAGCAAGCAAGCAGGGCAATGCTGTTTTTGCGCAAGCTGACATCGATGCCTTGAGCGTCAATCCATGCAAACGGTGGCAGAATCCACTGTGCGTGAAAGTGTCATGCAAATAACGACCTTCAATCGGAAACTGCCATGCTAACTACCGTTTATTGTACAAACCACCATGCCAAGCAAATGGACCATGTCATCCATATGTTTTCACAGAAATGACGCTGGATGTTTGGGATTTGCAAAAGCTGGATGATCGTTTTATTTTGAGGAATCCAAGCTTGCAAACTGCTGGTGTAGAAGTACTATACGTTCAGCGTCGGGTGTTCCTTTCGATTCTTGAAACTTTTGGAAAAATACAGGGACCAATAACCAATGTTACTGACATGCATGATTTCATAAGTGGCTTTCGGTGATGCAAGAGTACCAGCCACTCAACTGCAGTCATGGCCGCCAGGATGCGCACATGCGGCCGGTGGTCAACAAGATTCTGTGCTATGGGTTTCTTCAGGCAGGAAATGAGATCGTGTTCACTCACTTCTCCGCACGTATTGCGACTTGGGAAAATGATATTTGGATTTTTCGCGTCATTTTGCTGCCATGAGGAGACGATGGAAAAGGCCAACAATGCCTACCATTTGGGCCTGGACCTTTCCGAATACGCCAAGGCCAGCATCAGCAAAGATCATTTTCACGGCACTCATGTGCCAACGTGCCAGTGCAGTTTCTCAGGTTCATTCGAATCTATGGCGTTTGATCCGCACAAAGATGATGTGTGAATTTACACAAGTCGCACCGATTCAGCTGAAACGAAATGAAGAGTTGTCACGCGGTCAAAGGCCGCCGCAGAGACAGTGATGCGCGAGAAGCAGGCTATTTGCAAATGCATTGTCAACGCGAGTCGAGCAGCCTTATCGGTACATTGGAATATATAGAGAATATGAATATGACCTCTATGACTATGACAATGTTTTGAATTATTTTTGGAAAGTTAGTTTGTGCTTCCCAGTTTGAGCCAAATCTGAATTTGCATGCATCGAGCCACTAAAAGATCATGTTTGCAAACATTTCCGGGGCATGATACAATGATACTGGTACAATCTGAGGGTGTGATCTACAAAATCGTTCTTTTCTTCCAGCTAAGCTTTGGAGATGTCCATTGAATCATCTCTGGGAGGCACCGAGTCCAAGTGGTGTGACTGGGCTGCACTTGAGACCGAAGCATTGCCCAGGGACCTTGGATGATATGCTTGCATCTAGTGAAATTAGTGACCATGTAAGTTTGATCTTTGGTAAAGGAGCCTTCAAGGCAAGATTTGTGTTGATTCATGCGGGAGCACAGATATGGATAGATATGGTACTACAAAGGGCAAACACATGTGTCCCACCCTTTGGACGGTGTGGTGCCTCAGGCGTCAGCAGGGTTTCGTGAACCAGGCGGAAGTATTGATTCAGTGAATATCAGGGATGTCGGGATGAGGGGATGAGGGGTTCTCTGACGGTTCACCGCTCAGATGCGAGTGGCGCTTCTGCGAGCTTGCCTGGCAGACCGACAACTGCACCTTGGCACCAATCTTGTCTCAAGAGAAGCTTCGCTATCATGTAGCATCATTAACATGGTATCTATATCGGGGTGAAATATGGCATTTGTATGATTTATAATTTATACGGTGTCGGTACCGTAGAAATATGTACAATTTTACCAACATGGCTCTTCCTCCAGCTCCCAAGAGGCGACAAACATAAAGTCCTGATGAACAACCCTGATCCGCTTATTGACCTTGTAGCTCGTGATATGGCCGAGTTTGTCAAAACACCCACATTTCAAACACAGCAAATTGGCAGCAAAAGTTCAGGAAACTAGGAAGTTTCGGTAAAAGTCAGCTCTAGAAGTCTAATACTAGAGAGATTTCTTGACAAGTTGGCAAGGAAAAGGTAGGAACAAGTTCTGGTCCTTCCCAAACACAACGGGAGGATATGGTGAAATGGTAATCATTAGTGCATCTGCCCTTGTTATTGCCTCGATTGCGCCTATGCAGAGGCTTCGCCGGAGAAAGAGGAGGAGGGTGCCTGAAGAACGTGTTTGTGGTGGTCTATGATACCAAATGCTTGACACACCTAATCTCCAGAGACCTTTGACTGACAAAAGAGTTTCCCCTTGGAATACGTGACAAGCTTTGCAGATCGTCGTGATTCGTACTTTTCCTTGGCTGCTGACTGTTGGTCATTAGTCTTGCCTTGTTGTCTTTTCTCATTGCCTTCGGGCCATAGCTTCCATGGGTGTACCTTGAGAACGTCTTGCAGGAATACGAGGAAGAATTTGAGGACTACTCTGGCTCAGAGGTGGGATTGATGATGATTGATGGCTATGAACGATGACAAGGGGGCTTCATCAAAATCAGCAGATTATTCTGGTGTTTTGGGAATCAGTGTAAAGCGGCAGCGACATTTTATACATTTGACTGAAATGGGAGATTGGCTTTTGAGTCATTTATCTGAGTGCACGGATCGTATTGCATTGTAGAAGGAACTCTGGTGCTTGACATTCCTATCACCAGAAATGGTATGATCAGCATATTAGCTCCCAGTTGTTCCTACAGCTGGAGCAGCAGACATTTCATTACGGGGTTCCAACTCTTGCTGCTGCCAGGCTGGTGATGAGAAGCCACCCAGCGAACTGAGGCCGGGCCACCGAGAAACCACCAGTTTCAGTCAGCGTACCGCGCCATATTTTTGAAGACTCAAGATTGCCCGGAACATAAAGTGCAAAAGCTGAGCAAGAAGCACCATTTCTTAAATACGATTTTTGATACATGTTCGATGTCAGATAGTTACTTCATCTGCATTGTTCAGCCATTATTTGCACTTAGCTCAAGATCAAACAAAGGCTCATGAAATGCTGAAGGATTGCCAACTGTGAACACTATCGCTTTCTCAGCACAGCTCCTGCAGGACCAGTGTGGCAAACCTCAAAATTGGCGAGGACGCCTAAGTGTGTCCGCAGTGTTGCCATTACGGAGTTTTTGAACAGGGAAAGAGTTTGACCTGACACTAAACCAGAAACATGTCATCAGTCCCGCAAGTTACTTTGCTGGGAGATTGGATGAAATTTTGACCCACCTTGGAACCAAACCAGATCTTTGAAGTTTTCATTTTGGTTGTCAGTCTCGTTGCTGAGGCAATAGCAAGTCCATTGAGGTGCCTTCTGGGGGTATTTTCGCTTCTGCGACCCCACGGTTTTAATGTGTACTGGTCCCAGTACGTACATATATATATATATTACATAACATTTTATTTATATTATATACACACACATTATATGTATAATGTATATGTGTTTGAGCAGATCTCTCCGTTCCCTCTTCCTTTCTATCAACTCTTGTCTCCAGGTTGCTTCTCGTGTGGACTCCCAATTGGCTCAAATGATTGGGTGGCAGGACCAGGTTGATTGACATCAAAGGATGCTGACTCTACACTGGTGAGTTTTGTTTTGTTATACCATAGTTTGCTGTGCGTCTTGGCTGCAAAAAAAAAAGTCAGAGGGCGATGATTCTCCTTGAAACCTTTCATGACCTGGCTCCTGAACTTGCACTTCTGTTGCCCTTCTTCCCATGAGACCTGATTCAACAAGAGAACCCATGATGATCTGACTGAAACTGATTCATCGTGTCCTCGTCGCAGAAGCATATGCTGGTGCAGTCACAGAGGACCAAAAGCACTGGAGGGTCTGGCTGTCTGAGTGACAAAGTCCTACCATTTCGGTAGCGCACGGACGAGTTCTTTTTTCAATGAGCTTAGCTTGTGTTGTAAGGTACTAAGATACTAAGAAAATTTCTCTGTTGCGTATTTATGACAGGTCTCAGGAGCCATGAGTGGTGGAAAGGAACACGACACATGGGCGTTCCCTTGAGAGTGCATAACTTGAAGACATGTCGCATTGAGCCTATCAGGAGAAGGCAGCAAGCTACGCCCAAAAGGTGCATAAGTAAGTGTGGCAGGGTGTGGTTCATGGCCTTTGATGAAGTGAGGGGTGGAAGTGGATTGCAAATTGAGGGGTGGAGCCTAAAAGCATGGCAGAGTCATTTTGGCCTGTGTGCCTCTCTTGTCAGCCTCAGCTTTATGGGTGAAACAGAGCATGTGCGCCAATAAGCGTCCATTACCTGAACAGATTAATGACATTTGGAACGGGAGCTAGTGTTGGTTGCGCAGGCAAAGGGCAACAGGCTTTTGACTCTGAGCTTGGTGTGTACAGTTCGAATCTGCCAGGCGGATTCCCTCAGAGCTTACCTTCGCGGGCAAATGCCGGAGGCGCAAGTTGCACATGCGCAATTCGTGTCCCGTCCCGTCATGGATATAGGTCACACAATATCTATGCATATCTATGCATACATTTTCAGGTATATGTATATACAATCAATGATAGATGATATATATATATATACATATTTGGTATTATATGATATTCACATAGTGTGCAACTTATTCAACTTGTATCATGTAATTTTTGTAAGTCAAAACGGCGTGAGTAGGGGATGTCTTGGATGTTGCGTCCGTGGCATCCAGGAGGAGTACCGGAAGGTTCATGCCTTGGTGTGTGCCTCTGGCGAGGTGGGGACCCGTGAAACACATCGACATGACTTTCATCATACGTTTTCTGAAAGAACAGCAGGAAGTCCCTGGAGTTGACAACGACACTAGAGTAGGTGGACTTCGTGTTCAAAGTGTTTCAACACTTGTCGTGTTTTTTTTTGCATTTGGAGCATGGTTGGTTTCGATTTTCATCACAGTATTTCTGCGATCATTCCGTTTGACTCCATCATCTCAGCGAGGTGAGCCCTGCGGAGTTGCAAAAACGTGTGTGCAGTGTACTGGGCGCTGAAAAGGCGGGCTTCAATGGGCTACAGGTACCTAAATTTCATGGATTTGAGGTGAATCTGAGAAGGGTTCTGAGATGTGAGATGAGAATATGCTTGGTACTGCTTCAACTGCTTGTGATTGTTCTTAACTGTTTTCTTGAGTGGTGAACTTCTCAATTCTCGCAGGGTCAAAAATGGCTAATTACAGAGTTGTTTCGTTGCTCTTTTATACCAGTGCCTCCATGACTACGATGAAATATCCATGAAACTTGCTCTGAGAGGCCCCTGAACTCTTAACGCTTTTCCAGTTGCTTTGTTTCCTGGAAAACGTTTCTGTGCCTTGGATGCAAAAATGAGCAAAGATGCGACTTTTGAGACCCGGATGGTTCGAACAGCCATGCAGCCATGTTCGAGGTAAAGGGGATAAGAGGATAAGTGATAAGTTGCAGTGGATGAGTGATGATTGCTGATGATTGCTGATGATTGCTGTGTGCAACTGAAGTTCTCCTTGCGTCAAAGCACATCCGACCCTTCAATCCTTCCCTGCAAGATATTTGAATTTAATTGAAGATCCTGTAGCCAGAATGCAGACAGGGTCCTCTGTCAAAACAGGTTGGTTGTCAAAGACACAGTCACCTGGCACAAACGAGGCTGGAATCGGCCATTCCCCAAGCACCTGAATGAGCTTGAAAAATGGAGCAAGTCTGAGTCTGGCTACAGAGCATCGTTGAAGGCCGTGTGCCGTTTCCATGTGTCTTCCCATCAGTGCAGTAGAGTATTTCTTGCCATATGTAGCCATATCATGTAGCCACAACTGTTTTCATGGCAGATCTTGAAGATGAACACTTGGATGAAGTAAAACACAGAGCCCAAACTGAGACGCTAGGAATGCTATTCAGATTGAATCAGCTGTCGAGCATCGGGGACCAAGTGGTCCTTACTTAAGCATGGAGTTGACGTTTTTGGACAGAATCAAAATTGACGGACTTTAAACTTACATAACCCTATCAACGCAGGCTGTAGCTCCATTTTTTCACAGCTGCCCGTGTTTGCGAAATTGCATCTGAAAGAGGCTAGAGTGAACTGCATGAACCGTTTTGTGGCAAGCAGCTGAAGCAGGGAATTGCCAGAAAACATCTTGGAAACTGAAACTACTTCACCAGGCCTTCCGTTTTGACAACACGTTGGTTTGCTGCTTTGAAGCTCTGTGAGTTTCGTTTGAGTTTGACATGATTGGCATTTTTACCTTCCGCGAGAGTTGCAAGGCTCTTAAAAGCTACCAGTATGATTTTCTCTGGCGAGTCTGGTTGTAAATCGTAAGATATCGTAAGCATGTCGTTGTCATGGCTGGTTCAGCTTGACACAAAGGTGCACGCAGCCACTTTGGAGCCTCAGTTTACATCGATGCACATAGAATTCTAGCTGTTTCCACCCTCAGGCTGGCCGGCTGGAACCGCGTTCTGGAGGATGCTAGCAAACTCAAAACTTCTTTGATTTGCAAAGTGAAGTCAGTCAAACTCTGTTGTCTTCTTCTGTTGTGTGGAAACGTGGCTCTTGGCTTCAATAAAAGATGGAAAAGCCAGTCGCTTCTCAAATGAAAGATGGAAAACCTCATCGAATCCATTGTCATCTTTGTCCTCCCAGCTTCAGATGCCAACAGAACGTGCACTGCCCGCGACATTCTCCTTTGTGCAGCGGAAAGAGAATCAAACGGGTGCTTTTTTCTCGCGGCCGGCCATGCTGACATCGATTTGGACCGGGATGACGCGGACCTTGTAGACTGAAGTTCCAGTAGTTCTTGGTTTACAAAAGTTGTTTCTTGGTTTCTGTTTCAGCTGTCCAAGCCATCCCATCGGCCTGTGATCGTCGCTTCAGCTCCCTGTACATTCAAAACAGTGCGCTGGGATGCCTCAAACAGACCCCGCATAGTTACCACATCAGCCGTGTGCTTCCTACTAAATGGAATTCTATGGAGAGACCATGACTAATACGACTTGAATGCCCAATTTCAAATTGGCACTCAACCAGGATAGCTTTTCCTCCAAGCTTCGCGAGGTGTTTCAGCTTCGTTTTCAACTGCATTAGAGCATGGAAGATGGGGTAGCACTAGTGCCCCTGCCAGCTGGTCTGCCTCTTGAAGTGTGGAAGCAGGTTGACATCGATATGGACCTTTCTTGCCATAAAATTGACTGGTGCCATTGAACACAGGTGTAGGCGGTGTAGTTTTTGTATTCCTCTATTTTTCTATCAGCTGTGGTAACCTGGGGCACTCGGAAAGATGGAAGGGAAGGATACAAAGAAATACACACATGTATACAGATAGCTATACAATATAATATAAGACATATTGTGCAAAGGTAGCACTGCACCATTTGATTGGCAACTGCCACGCAGCTTCTTAGCTCCATCTCAGGATGCATGACTCTGAGATGGACAACTGTCTAACATGACTGGGAATTGCACTGTAATTTCACAAGGTACCAATCGTAAAAATGCACTAAACATGGATGCACTTGATGCAATATTTCTGATTGCTAAGATAGTGGTCCTGCGTGAAAGTGCGATCCACAAAGTGTGCAGACTGCAAATGCCACACGCCATGACTTCAGACTTTGTCAACACCACTGGCCAAGTCTCATCTTTGGGCCCATGCCGCCACCATGGCGACGATAGCCACGGTGCCAGCCATGCTGCCGACATATGTCACACATGTGACACATGTCTCGTTTGGCAGTGCACCATCGGCCTGGAGATCTGCCTATGCCTGAGTGCGGTTCAGCATTGGCACAGGACTGGAAATTACAACTTTGTGATCGTGGAATGATGATAAAATGATTTGAAGTGAACACCAGAGGCGAATGCCAGGAAGCAAGTTTCAGACCCTTGACTTGTCGGATTTCTGAGCAACACATTCAATTAAAAGATCATTAAACAATCAGCTTCCACTTGGAGTTTTCACATCGGACGAATATGGACGAATAGTCCCCTTCAAGGCCAAATTTGTTTTTTTGAATCTACGTCGATGTGATGAGGTGGGACTATCTCATCAGCCAGGTTTGACTGGACGCAGGACCCGAAAGTACAACATTGGGTGAGGAAAATGTTGGGAAATAAGTGAAATAAGACAGGTTTTTGATTGCTTCATCCCGACGAGATGCCATGACCACAGGACGCGCAGCTTCCGCATCACCATGGCTCTTGTCTCAGGCGCGCCAATGATGCACTGCAAAGTCGCTTCAACGGAGATGTTGCTGGATGTGACCAACCAGAATATCCAATCATTGTGGCCCTTGTGATAAAATGTAATAAATAAACGCAAATCACAGATAACAGCTTCATTGAATTTCACATCGAGTTGCATCTACTTCCAAAGTTGAACATACAAGGATTGAACCCTAGATGCCACGCCAGGGTCTGTGGTGATGCGAGCGAGAAGAAGTGGCCTGGGCGTTCCTTGGCAAGTGCTGGGATTGCAAATCGCCAGATGATTGTGGATTTGCTTCAATACTCAGACTGAGGCAATGAGTGAGTTGCTGTTGCAGCTGCGCTCTGCTTCAACGCCCCTGCGAGAGGAAATGCTCCAAAAGGAGGATGCAAAAGGCGCTTGGTAATCGCAACATGAGCCAAAAAGAGTGAATATATTTCAATCATTTTTAATAATCTTTTGATATATGAGTCTTCCAAGAGTTTTGATGTTGATTGATGTCATTGGACCTTTGGGTATTTGGAGAGGCCTGAAAGCCATTTGCGCTGGTCTGGGTCAACCAAGTGGTGGCACGGCAGAGCAAGCTTTGCAACGTATACAGGCGAACACTTGCCATCTTGCAAAGTCAAAGGCTGCTTTTGAGGTCGAGATGGTGGTAAATCACGATGCCAAGGTACAAAGTGAAGATTGAATAGGTTTCATACCCGGTTTTTTCTCATGCGACCCATTGAAAAGGATGTTTAGGCCCATGTAAGCCTGGGATTGTTGTTTCCAGAATCCTGTGGTTGGCTTGTGATCTGCAGATCTTCAATGGAAAAAGGTGTTGCACCTTGTGATCACACCTGTTGCAACAGGAGGTGCTGCGGATGGAGGATGACCTCTATACGGGTGTCATTGCCCGCATCATCCAGGTGTTGAATTTGACAGTTGAACAAATCAACAGTTGTTTCATTGTAATTCGATCCAGGACTGGACTGTGTAACGTTTCAATCTCATACAGTCATAGAGGAGTCAGTAATTTTGTAGCCTTTCCATGCTTTTCCTGCCCATCGGTCTACCATGCTGCGAGGCAGTTGGCCAGTTGGCTGAACGTAATGGCGATGTTTTGAACATGTTGCAGAAGTACAAGGTCGCCCAGCTGCCAGTAGCCTCAGTTCGTTGCTGGAAGATGGGGAAATGTCTCATGAGTTGCAGAAGTTGATGCGGTGGCCATAAAGGGAATCCGAGATTGGTGAGAGTTTGCAAGAGACTGCTTTTTGTGGAACCATTGATTGTGCCCCAGACAAGCTTTGCGAACCATACTCAGAAGAGGTAACAATCTGGAATCTAGATACTCTAGTAAGGTTGTTGCAATTCTTCTGTGCGACAACAAGTTTTCATTCTTCATACGCTCCATCTTATGCTGAGGAAAGACATGTGCAAAACGCTGGCCCTGCCACAGAGTTCCTCATCAACATAGTGTGGAGTTCGCACAACCAGAACCTTCATCTCATGACTGTCCAAGAACCCGCAACAGAAATACACTCGTTAGCCCTCTTCATCCTTTTTCAAACTTTTGTAAATGTAATCATCTCATTCTTTGGTCTTGGGGATGGACATGGAAAAATGGATGTAACATTACATGATCGAACTCCAAGGAGGTTGGAAAGGTCAAATGAGAGCTCAGGTGGTCGCAAAGCACTTCTGGCAGATCGGATTGCCAGCAAAGCTATGGAGCTTTGGCAGGTGATGAAACTCCGAGGTGCTCCTGTTTCCATTGTGTTTCCAGGTTGCCCTTGTTGTAAGCAGCTTCAAAGAATCCTTCATTCTATACAGATTTTCTATAACATATATTTTGCGTTTGTATTCTTTAATTTATGAGTTTATGACTTATGATCTTTCACGCTTGTCTTTAAGATCTGCTTTCACCTGCATGACCTTCGAACAGCAACTGATAGATTCAGGTGCAGAAGTTGAGCCTTCAACACAGAAAGCTTGGTGTCTCAGAGCACGGCCTGGGGGCAACAGCGGCAGAACTTCGATTGTTACTATTGTGGAAATGCACTCAAATGTTTAGGCGGAGTTTGTCGCAGCTGAAGGCCTCCATACTGATTTGTGCTATATGGGCCACATGGGGCAGGAGATTGGGAACTGTGAAGTTTCCTTGGTTACAAGCAAGGGCAAAATAATCAACAAGACAAATCCACACAAAGGAGCCCGAAAACCAAAGCCCAGACGGCTGTTTGCTCGGTTGCCATTGACGATCATTTTTGATTTGCTTCACAGGCGTTACGGCTGAGCGTGCCCCTGTGATGGTCTTAGTTTTTCGAATTCGAACCCGGTCGAGCCTTTGAGAATTCGCGCATTTGGATCCAAAAAAGGAATGACATAATGCCATGGATCATTATGAATCCAATTTCATTGGAGCGGAATGATCATACATGACCTGGCCACTGTTGGATGTGTGCCTAGGCGACCTCAGCCTCAAGTTCACGACGGCCTCGGCCAGCTGAAGTGGAAGACGTGATGCAAGTTGGAGAAACTTGACTGGAGATTGTTGCACATGCAAAGGTACTTTGCCCATTGGGATTTCTATCACATTTTTCTTGAGCTCGTAGCCCTTTTCTTATTCTGAAGGCAATTTTTGATATTCAGTATACAGTATATTTTCAATTAATTGTTTAATTTCATATCATCCGCGGAATCAATGTAGATAATTTTCAGCAGTGTCCATGGTTTCTTGTGCTTTGTAATATCAATGTTGTGACGTGTTCCTGGGAATGGACCTGGATGGACCTGCGCTCTGAACCAATTTTACAGTTGACTGATTTGCTCAGGAGAGATCGTCCGCAGGTCCAGTGGGAAGTGAAGCTGCATGTGGACATTTTTCAAATTATGGAGAATACAGAATACTGCATGCAAAGAGAACATGGAGCATAGAAAGCATGGTCATTAAAAAACCCAGACCAAGGAGACATACGGAAGTGAAAAAAGCCTTCATGTTTGGAGTCAGCGCAGGTGATACATCCAGAGTTGAGCCACCTTTAAGGGTGCAGGACGAGTGTGGACGGCAACGGTGAGTTCGTACATCCTTTCTCCAGTTCTATCATGTTCTATTTGTATCTTGATTGGTCCAGATAGTCATATTGTGTATTGTTTAGCAGAAGATGTCATAAGTCCATGAGTCCATGAGCCAAGTCTTGTCTCATTATGTCGGGACCATGGCGACCAATTTCTATTCTTTCGATTGTCTCGAGGAACCTTTGGAGGCCGAAGTTCTGGAACAGGCACTTCATGGGCGTGGTCATGAGGTGATGTCAGTTACAGTATGAAATCGTACGAATGTGCAGATTAGGCAAGACAGCTGCGATATAGGCCCCGGAAGTCCTAGCTGGGAATGAAAATTCCGATAGAGCAGACCAAATCTTGTTGAAGTCCACGCCTAAATGGATGTCCTGGAACTTCTTTGACCTAACAAAGCGAACGCACTCAGATCAAACTGCACGTATTTTCACCAGCGTGTTTGATGCTGCACAGCTCAGAGGTTGCCTAAGAAGATGTCGTGGTTCCTTGATGTTTCCAGTACTAGTGAGTCAGCCAGAAGCTTCTTGAAGTTTCGCAACAAGTAGGCTCTTTGATGAAGCAAATCAATACAGTATATAGTTTATATAATTTATAACTTATAGTACTTAAGTAAGCAAACTTATCCTGTTGCTTATTCCAGATTAGTGGTGGAGCAAGCAACGCAGGAGCAACCACCAGTTGTTGAGGAGGCAGGGACACTGGGCCACTAGTGTGGCAATCGCCAACAAACTGCTGACACAATCAATCTGACAAAATGGCCGTCCCTTTGGGAATCAGCCGAACAACAACTGGGTTTTGTGTGCTCGACTCAAGATGTGCAATACCATTGCTGTACCACGCCGTCTTGCGTTTGCAAAGACAACTGAACGTGCTTTTAGCGATCCCTTGACTATTCAAAGAGTGACAGTCGGACATGTCAGGCTGATGAGGAAGACGAAGAAGAGGAAGATGCAGCCACCAGGACGAAGCAATACCAGAAGCTCTGAATGGCCCAAACGCATCAGTGACTTCCGACACCTGTGATTTCTGAAGGTTGGGGTGGCCAGATGCAATGAGTGCGAAATGAGCTGAAGTTGGTATGAAATATTTTGTCAGCTTCGCGAGGAGTGCGAGGAGATTCCGAGAAAGACGATCCAAATTGATGGGTTACGTCGTGGAGGCATCACCCGAGTCATTGATCGGTCTCCTGTGCCAGGCCTCTCTACCAAATACATCCAAATCCAGATCTCATTCAGTCTGTCCTTTTTTCTTCACCTATTCCGAAGCAAAGAATCCATAATTCGCAGCAAGATTCTCCTATGTTGCATCAGTCTGCACAATGTGCTCTTCAGACCCTTTGATGAGGTTAATGAGGTTCATGATGGTTCATGCACGTTTGTGCAAACGTGCATAAGATGTAAGATGGGCGGCGTATGGTTGGTGCTTATGGGTGCAAGGATGTCCCTTTGATTGGCTGTTTCATTCCTCGCATTCTCAGATTCTTGAAAAACGTCACAATATATTACTCTTACACCTGGTTTGCCTGTTGTCTCCATCGGCAGGAAAATGCGACTGTGTATGGAGAGCATAAGAAGCAGTACTTGAAGGATGTGAGTGCTGCAATCAAGGACCATCTGACTTGTTCAGCTCAGTGGGGACCAATGCAGGGGACTTGAATCTCATGCTCATTGGTTCTGAATGTTTTTGTTCGTAATCTACCAATGATACAGTCTGCGGATGTCTCTTGTGTATAGCATGGGATTGCGGGCACAAAGGATTTTTCTGTCATGTTCTTTCATTTTATTTGCTGGATGTATTGAATCGACAAGGGGCTTTTTCTATGAAAAGACCTGACAAGATCTGCCAGGACATGCCCGACACAGTGCGGCACTCTTACTTGAATGACAAGCTGGAGGCGAACACCTTCGACAGTCGTATTCCCAAGGCGAGGAGAAACATGAGGAAAAATACACAAGACATGTTGGACATCAATGGTCTTGGCGCTTGGCCAACTTTGGATGATTGGTGTGGCTTGGTGATAGCCTGGATTTTGTATCATGAAATATGAAGCAATGAACAATTAGCAGATGTTACCGGTACCACCATTGCCGTTCAGCATGGTGCAAATATCATAACTCAAATCTCCGATTGTACCCTGACATGAAGGTCCTGGGACCTGCACGGGATACTGCAGAGTATGCTGCCTGGCATGTGGAGCCCTACAGCGTGCCTTGTCATAGTGGGTTGGCGAAATGTTGCTGATACATATACGATGATCTACGCATCTCTATGCATTTGTACACAAGCTCAGCTGATTGAGTTGGGAACTGCTGACAGTGTAAGGTAGAATTGTGCATGTGGAGTTTTCACATTCCGGAATCCTTGCTGGTGTAGACGTCCATGATGCGGTTTGCATCGTTTTGCGGTTTTGCATACAAAATGTGTTTGCACAGCAGAAATCTTCCAGCTCAAAGCCGAATGTCGGTGAGTCAGTTGGCATGAAGAGTTGCGTTACATCTGTATCCGTTTGTCATCATTGGTTCAATCTTCCCACAATAATTACAATAACGGGTTCCAGCCAAATAGAAAAGCTGACCATCTTCGCTTTCTTGATATCACCAAATCTGCTCAGGAAGAGATGCATATGGTTGGCGAGCTTGGACCTGCGCGCGTCGTTGCTTGGCCCAAGATGGTCGTGTTCTGGAGGCCCACCTGAAAGAAGATGCTTGTGATGAATTGGGATTTGGTCTATCATACCACTAGTTGCAGATAGTAGTGAAAGTCGGGTTCATGGCTAGAATATACCAACATAGTGAACCATTGAATGCACCCTCAGCCAAGGGGGTGATCTTTGGCTCGTGCTTTCAACTGAGGCCTACTGCAAATGGTGGGATCGAGCACGTGGGCCCGACGCCCAACTCATGCACAGACAACTCGGAGACCAGAATCACTGGAAAGGACATGAAGGATATGAAGGACATCACAATGCTTCACTAAGAAAAACGAAGAAAAGAGCAAGACAGAGACGTAAAGGGTTTGCCAAGTTTGCAAAGCTGTTTGTCGAATTCTAATCGCATTAATGTATTATTTATGTTCCGTTCACCATCCTTGCACTCCAAAAAACCACCTTGAAAATCACTCCGAAGAGGAAATGTTCGCGTTTTCTCCAACTCTTGCAGAGGTGTGGTGAGGTGGTCGATGCGGGTGATCAGGGTGTGGCTGCGGTTCTGGCCGCCGCCCTGACCACTGGAGCCAATGTTGCTCCGACTGCCAAGTGCGAGACCTTAGCTTGATGTATTGAAATTTTTGCAACTCAGAATTCAGAATGAATTCTTCCAGGAGTCAGATTCTAAATTTCTCATCTGAAAGCAGACTTCACCGAACTAGTAGGATATCCTACAATGTGAAAATGATCATTTTGCACTTTTGGAACGTATTTAATTTCTAATTTTGGATCATATTTGTAACATGTCAAGAGATGTTTACAAGGCGGAACTCGAGTGACCCCAGGTGATGAATATGATAGTGTCGTGTCCATCTCGGATGTTTGTCCATTGATCCAGGTATTTGGTCCAGGGCGAGGTGGTGGAATATCGAAGGCACTTTATGAAACATCGAAACATTCGGGACAAATTTTTCAATACTTCTGCTGCATTGATCATACAGTCGATGACACTCATGTTCTTTGCTCCAGGGTGAGAGATGCTGATATTGACAGAGGTATCCTTGTCCGTGGTGTTCGAGGCCATAGTTTCAAGTGTTGGTCAATCAAACTTGGTGCCTGATGTGCTTGATTTGCTGCTTCCATTTTTTTTGCAAAGTATGGACAAGTTCGGATGTCATACATGATTCAAACAGGATTAGGATCAAAAAAAACGAGATGAAGCAGAATGGCAAAGGAGGTGCCTCCCAAAATCAATGAACGCTGATTGGTCAGGGTGGCCTTTGACTTGTGAGATGGATGGGGCGAAAGCGTTGCCTGGGTAGCAGCCAACCGTGGAGATTTCTCTAACGGTGCAATGGCTGGCTGGGTATCCCACAGGCCACAGCTACGAAGCCTTCGATAACATGCAGTACTCGACTCATGTGTTGTTGTAACAATATAGGTATACAAAACTCCTTCAGATGTGACTCAGCCCTTGAAACATCTTATGGTTGCTGCAGAAATGCAATGTCATTCCAGAAAAACAGCGTGCAGTTTCAAGGAGCGTTTCTTTGGCTGTGGAGGCTGTTCTTTGGGTGTGCTGACTGGGAGAAGCAACCACGAAAAAGTCGGGTTGAGCAACCATTGCTGGTGTTGGGGTGGGATGAAATATGCCAAGGTCCAAAGCTTCCCAGCCCAAATCCAGGTGGCACGATCAATTAATTTGTGATCAAGTTGCACCAGGATTGACTAATTTGACTAAGGGAAGTTGAACGCACCTCGAAAGGTGCCAATGAGAGCGGTCTAAAGGTTTGCTGCAAACAGCTTCCAGTCCAACTATGTATGTTCCATATTAATTTCATGGCAGTTGTGATTGTACAGTATTTAGACAGACTTGTGTGCACCTGCAATCGACTGGCAGTTTTTGAGTTTCTTTGCATCAAGTACAGTTTGTCGACTCACCTCACGAAGGGAAATGTTTTCATTTTGGTCAAGCTTAGTCTCACATCACCTTTACGTTCGTTTCCGGCTGCAAATCTGAAGATTGTATGATCTTGACTGTGATTCATCGCACTGGTTTTTGGATGAGAATCAGTCAGTCAAACATCTGCTCTAAAATCTTCTCCAGAAAGGTATCTGTATTTACTCATCTCTCAACTTCTTGCTTTCCAAGGGACACTGACAGAATGTGTCGACTTCAGCGTATTCCCACGACCATTCACAGCAGCGCATGAGCTGTGTTGCCATGGATGTGCACAGCTCGAGTTCAGTAGATTTCATGGAGCTCCAGAATCCTGGCAGCAAAGCTGAAAACAAGCCGCGGGTTTCCAACGGATGTGGCAGGCTTGATTTGAACCCCTTGCACCCTCTGCAGGGCTTGTGATGTAGACTCCATGTCCCTTCCTTTCAAGACTGGATCAAGATTGGCATAGACATCAAGAGATCCCAAACGATTTGGAGAAGATGCCCTTCTTCCGTTGCTTCTGTCCGCACATTTCATTCTGCATCCCAACGGCTTGGATTTTTCAGGAAGTGCCAAGAGGCCTGGCCAACGGAAAAAGCTTGGGCATGGGAGCTTCAGAATGTCAAGTGGGTTTGCCGCTTCTTCAAAAGAGACAATCTGCAGGAAACTGTGGTAGTTTAGAACAGTTTGATGTAGTTTGGCGCGGCATCAGTGACTCTTGGCATTGGGTTCTGGCTGCCAGGATTATTTTCTGGTTAAATGTGGAGTGAATGGATTGACTTGATGGTGTACTACCATGATTGCATTTGTAAGACTCTTGTTCATTACCTATGGATATTTTGCACATGTAAAGTATGCCAAGCTCAACACCCTAAGAGGAACTGTATTCTGTTTCAGTGTTGACGGTTCAATCAATTGCTCACATGGCCACCCATTCGCTCCTCAAAACTCTTCAACAAGACATTCAAACTCGTTGAGGCATCTTCTGTAGAGCACCGTATGATTGTGACACTTCAAGAGGAGAACTACAGGACCGATTCTTTGTGGGGGTGAGTTGTGTGCATTTGCATCATTTGCTTCCAAACTGATCGTCAAACAAATCAGATTTGCATCCACCAACGATGTGAAAGGGTAGGACTTAGTGACTAGTGTAGTGCTATAGATTGCTAGATTAGGAGATGCCTTGTAGATCATCTTCACAACTTTAACTGTGCGAACCCATTTTCCTTCCGCCAGGCTACGGATTCGCAGCTTGACCGAAAAACGAGAAACGTGGAGTTGTCGAAGAATTTTTTGAAATTTCTTGAATAAAACTTGTATTACCTTACTATTTTTGTCAAGTTTTGTCAATATGTAACAATATGAAACACGTGTCGTAGCAATATGTCTATCATGAGCTTCTAAGTCATCAACAAACATCAAAAGCATCGTATATTGCTGAATATTGCTGATATATGAATATATATATGATATATCGCACATTGGCATTGATTATCAACACGTTTGTGTCCCTTCGGCTTTCTCGTGGGTTCTATTCATCCTAGAGTTATGGCACCGCCAAAGTGTAACTGCAGGCCTGAACTGTTGATTCTTCCGCTATGTAAAGACTCGCAACTATTTGGTATTGCCACTTGATGCTTATCTCAAAGGGCACTTGAGATATTAGTCATTCGTATTCATTAGTCACTGCCAGTCTGTTTGGAAGTCGGGAGTTGTACGGAACTTGTTGGTGAAAATTCTAACATCAGCTCCAAAGCCTATGCAGTTGATATTCATTGATATTTGAGTTCTTGAGTTCTTGGCGAAAAAAGCAACTCCCTGAATCGTTGGGTCTCGTGCCTCATAGACCTTTACCAGAGCTGTTAGATCTGGTCCGAAAGGTGCCCTCCAGAGCATGCGGCGAAACAAGTTGTGGCGCCTTGCAACAGAAGTTTTAGCCTCCTGGCGTAAGGACCCATGGAACAGGGGTGGCGGTAGAATTGCAAAGGTTTGAGATCAGGAAATCATAGAATATCACAAACATCGAAACTTTGGATCCTTGTTGTTTTTTGTTTCTCGTCGCTCGGCCCGTCGTCGGCGGGAACTGTTGCATTCTCCGCATATGGACTTATTGAGATGATCCCCAACAGGTGACGATGGTAGATGGGGTTCGCATCAGTTTCACACATTCGAGGCCCAGAACAAAACTTCTAGAGTCGAGCTGCATGATACAACTCATTCTCTGCGGACTGGATTTCAATTTCCTCCAACTTCTACCTTTTTGATGACATTTCAACCAAAGACTAACCACGGAACCACTATATTCATCTGTTTTTCTCATCAAACGATCTGGAGCCATTCGTTATTTCAGAATTAAGGGGCCTGCTCATGGTCCACCGTTGCAGGAAGCGTGTTTGAAGCTGCTCCGAAGTCACGTACTACACCATGCAGCAGCTTGGACCTACAAAGAGATAAAGGAAAAGGATCTGAATGCAAAGGTCTCCTGTGGGTAAGATAGTCATTGGAGTTGGACTGAAGTGTGCGTAGTCTGTCCTTGCGTGCTCATCACTCAGTTTTATGCAACCTCCAAATAGCTTTGCATCCGCTTTGCTTCGAGGGTTGCATGATTACAACTAGTTGCACAGTAGTGGCGCGTCGTAAAGGCAGACAGAAGTGTTGGAAGCCCCTCGGTGGTGTTTTTTCACATCTCGCCAGTACATTACATCTGCCGCAGAGTGTCAAAAACAGATGACCACTTGCCTAGTTAAATGAACATGCAAAGCTCTGTGTGCAAACATGCCTAACTACAAAATGTACATGCCATCATGCCATCATGTTGACGTATTCCGCGACAGTTCCTTTCTGTTCGATATGCTAGGAGTCGCGAGTTATATACGTACAAGTTAATCTTTGGTGCCGAGGTTGAGCTTGCGCCGTGTTCTCAGTGCGGCCTTTGCGACATCGGCATATGCCATTCTTGAGTTGGTCCAGAATGTATTTGCAGGGTCCAATGATATTTGATTGCATCTATGGCTGGTTTCAAATCCTACTACAACAGGAATGTATTGTAATGCTGAAATGCTGTGAGATACTGTGAAATCCAGTATGCAACTATTTTGATTGAAACGTGTGAAAGCTAAAGTGCATGTTTTTCATTGCGTTCCCATGCTGCAGGTTTTGTATCAGACCAAGATCGAGCCCCCAGTCCTTAAAGAAGGCAACGGCTGTGGGAAGATTTCGTTTTGATCCAGGTAACTGAAGTGGCCATCGAAGGAGTACGTGACTGTGCAACTGAGATCTTGACAAATGAAACCCCGCAAAACCAAAACCGCCTTTGGCAACATGTTGCTGTCACCAAAGAGGCCGTATTTGCGATTTGGATGAAATTGGCGAGCGGCGTCCAGATCCTACGCTGCATGCAACAGGCGTGCGAGAAATACCATTGCGATTAGTCCCAGTCCTGGGTGTCCCATCGTCCTGGAAACTCTGTCAGATATTCGTATCTCTTCCCAATTCTTGAAGTTCTTCGGTTGTAAAAAACACGACATGTCCAGGAATTGGAATCACACTGCAAAGGAAGTGTGATGTTGGGCTCTCGGCTTGGAGCTGACACCGTATTTGACAAGATTTGGTTTCGTTCCCTGTTGAGTCCTTCTTCTTTCTTCATCCCTATTGCTTTTCATGTTTTAAGAGTTTACAGTAAACTTTGTAACTTTGCAGTCCCACAATATGTACATTGAGTTTGGTTTTTGACTTTGAGAGGGCGTGTGAGCATGAGGGCAGCTGATGAATCTTCTGCTAGTGGTGCCATAATTTGTTTGAATCTTGGTTCAGCTTGCCTTGAGCTATTTCAAGAACAAAGACGGTGCAAATATGAAAGTTGTGACTGCACAAGCAAAGCTTCGCCCATTCCTTCTGGCTACTCAGCTAGGTCAACACATCACTCGAAGGAACCGGAGGCAGGGTCCGAGATACGATTTCAAAGGTTCTCTTGTCATTCCGTGTGGCCTTTCAACTCAATGGAACGCAGGAGATGCCCCGGTCATCAGACAAACATCTATGCAATGGAGGCAGTTGGAGTGGTTTTGCCACAAGGAGTTTCGGGGGGGGGTTCTCCAATGTCAAGAGTAAATCATCAAGAGGAAACCATGCCAGCGAAATCCAAGTGATGTATCTTCCATTCAAAGTGCAATTGTTGAAGAGGTTCCGAGCAAATATTCTTTATTTTTAGCTTTTGTTCATAGATGCTATTTTGCGTTTCATTGGTTGATCAATTCGGTAAGCCGCCACGACACGAGGTCCTGGTTCACAGGGCCCACCTGAGCAAATTGCCAGATGGTGTCCTTGTTGAAAAATACGAGGACTAAAACATAGTGCATATGCCATTTCAGATCCTGTTGAAAGATGACATGAGATCACAATATCACTATGTCTTTTTTTGGTTTGCATTGCAACAGTGCATAGTTTGATACAAGCATTATTTATATATTCATAGAAGCAGAACACCCAAGATTAATCAAGGCAGCTGCCTTCCAATGAGATGATCTTTGACACCACGTTGTGCATGGCAAGTTTCATTAGAGCGACGAAGACCGATTCGAAGTGTTTTCAGCATAAAGTCCATTTTTGGAATTTGACCTCAAGCATTACTACACCAGCAAACAACTTCAAAACTGCCTTCTTGGTTTGTTGGAAGATGTTGGAATCATAAGAATGAGGAAGTTTGTGGTGCCTCACTCCAGGAATGGTAATGACTGGTAAACCCCTAGCTAGAAGTTTATGTACCATTGTTGGGGGATTGTCT
>DF240997.1:0-13277 GCA_000507305.1 Breviolum minutum Mf 1.05b.01
GTGACTTATCAAGTGTGTGTGTGTGTCATCTAAGATGTAGCTGCTGTGTTAGTTTGAATCCTGACATTTTTTCAGAGGGCTAGTGTTAATTGAGCCCCCTGAAAAATGCTGTTTCGAAGACTATTTTACTTTTTGAAGTGGTCCCTTTTCAGGTGACAGTCATTCATTGTCGGGGTAGTATACGGCCTTGTTTTTGGTGTTGCCAACGCGTTGCTGTCATTTGTCAAGCATCAGGTGGTGACAGTGTCACTGTGAATTTGGCCTTGGACAAGTACAGGCGTGTTTTTTTCGATGTGGTGGGTTGGTCGGAAGTGTTGAGCCAGAAAAAAAAGGATAACCGGATAACTGAGATGACTGGATCTCTTGGGAAACATATCTCTTCCCAGAACAGGTTTGAGTCGATGACTTTTCCTTTTCCAAACGTGGGATATGTGATCGTTGGAAAAATCTGCAGTCACAGCAGTCACTTTCCCATGAGAAAATCTGCCAGGCAGCTGGGAAAGCTGTTTCTGTTTAGCAGAATCTATGAGGATGTTTTGGGGGAAGGTACAAGATCCAATCCCCAAAGGTACAGCAAGGGTTGATTAGACCACTGGGGGGAAGATTGGGGGGATCAACCTTGAGCAAAACCAACGAACATTTCCCCCAATTCAGGGAGTTTGGATCTACCACCCTCCCTTGTTGGAAGCTTGTTTGGTTTAGTATGGCATAAATGAATATGACAACTTGTGAAAGAGGCTTGCGACAGGAAAGCATCGTCAAACAATTGGAAGATAGCATATTCTTCAAGTACACCAGCATGACATCACGGGTTGAAGTTGTTTAAGCACTAGGCATCCCCAAGGCTATTCCCAGACTTAATCTTCACTTTGATACGATTCCATCCTTGGTATGGAATCATCTTAATCTCCAAAAAGCCCGGCGTTCAGAAAAATGCAGGTCGTTAGATCCCCGCTTTGCCAGTTCCAGAGAAGGAGAACGGGAGGATGTGGCGGGGACTTCGTATGAGAGGTGAAATGTTCCTGAGATGCTGGTGATATAACAGATTTCAATATTTACCCAAGTGGTGAATATTACAGTGTGCCCAGAAATACGTATAGTATAGTTGAACTACAGCTGATTGGAGAAACATGAAATTATAGACATTTGAGGGTGTGAAATCGTGCTACTCTATGAACAAGCAGCTTCACTATTGTTGCAAATCAGCCACTTTTCCTCGTATTTTGCTAGGCTTTCAGATTTGGGGAGGTTCCAAAATCTTCAAAAGAATTCTCCGCAGATATACTTTTTGCGACGCAAATTGCGTCGCAACAGAATCTCTTCCAGGTGGACGATTCTCAAGCTTGATAGGTGGTTTCTTTGGCAAGGAAGACCTGGCAACATGGAAATACTGACATTACAACGTTCAATACTGACATGATAATTGAGGTGTGTGAAAAATCAGGGATGTTGCACTTGAAATACTTGAAATCAAAGGTCCTTTTGAAAAGAATCAAACAGATTTGAACCATTTGCAATGGGTACCCCTGTGAATCAAGATATTGTATGGATTCCATAAATAGGTGCCGCATTTTGATCCTTTTAACGGTCAATGTACGTCAAGATACCTTAGATAATTGTTGTAGTATCCTTCCGGGATACTTAATAGCGAAGAACCTCCCGATTTGAGCAATATCACCAGCCCAATATGATATGTTTTCTTAAACCGACCACGGCGGGGGTTAAGTCGTACATCCCTACAATGTTACAACCTCTCCTAAATGAGGGAGAGGTGAGATTCAGTAGAACTTCATCACCCAGGTGATTCAAGCCATGACCTTTTTCTACCCCCCAATCGTTGGAGGTCACCAACCACCTTTGAAAGAGTCACTTAAACATCCCAAAAAGTCACCAGCAGAATTGCCAGGACGTCTTTTTTTTTGCGTAGGTGTCATCATTCCCATCGAAAAAAAGTTGGGTCGGTCTCACAAGGAGAGCTGCTTGGTGAATTGGCGCAAGCTTTTGAGAGTTCGGGACATCCCAGAGATTTTGGAGTAAAATTGTGTGAGGCTTCAGCTTCAACTCGGAAGAGTGTCGAATTTTACCACATACAACAACAAAAACACACCAAAATTTAATTTATGTTTATGTTTTCACACATTTCCATTTTGGAAGTAAATAGTTTACTAGACTATACAGTTAACTACGTTGATGGAAGAAATCCCAAACAACCACCTGGGATGAAAACTTTACTGTAAATTCACTGTAAATACTGGGATGAACTAGCAACCTCAACTGGTTAGCCGGATTTCTTCCATCAACAGTATCATTTATCATTCCATGATTTGTGTAAGGTTTCGAACAAAAATTGTTCTTGTTGCCGCATCAAATTTTGGGTGGAATCAACAACACCTCTGTTGTGAAGTTGGTGTGACAAATGGGTAAAATAACTTCAACTAGAAGGGGAGTTCTTGAGCGCAAAATGCAACAACTTTGGGTGCTCATAGCGTCACAGTAACATATTACATAAGTTTTTTTGCTGTTTAACTTTTGCACATTTTGTCATTGCATCGACTTGCATGTTCATTAGAATTCTTAGATTGTTGATTGTTGTTTACTAGTGCCTTCCTGCATGGGTGGTTAGAAGCCATGATGGGTGATTAGAAGCCATGATGGGTGGTTAGAAGCCATGATGGGTGATCACAAGCCATGATGGGTGATTAGAAGCCATGATGGAAACATTATCTTGCTCTTGTCTTCTCCACTGTCAGACAGCGACGTGGACGCCTTCGTCGAGAAGTTGTCGGATTTTGATGTGCGAAATCTCAAAAAACAACAGATGGAGGGTTGCACAGGAAAAAGGAAGTGGGAAAGTTGTAAAGCAGGTATGGGATGTTTCAAAATTTAGGGGATATCTCCAAATCACCTTTTGCAATGGCGAATTTTACTAAAGCTATCTTGATTTTATTTTGCCTCTCCATTTGAGACATGGCTGTAGGAGATTTGCTTTGGCCTTGGCGACCTGAACAAAACATGCATAACAACGCATAACACCATGAAGAGGCTGATAGTTACAACTCCAAAGCTCACAAACTATTTTTTTGGTCGGTGTACCTAACTCTCTAGTTATCTAGATCTACAAAAGCCTTTATTTAGTGCTTGATTCAGTGATCCTAAATGGCCCAAGGCTTATCACTAAATGTCGTCCAAGTACAAAGTCATATGCATAATTATACTTATACATTCATATACGCATATACGAATATGATGAATAAGATGATTCGTATTTATCATAATGATGGATGATAGATGATGAATGAACATAGGATATTGTTGACTCTTCTCAAGTGGTTTGGGGTTTGGACCCATAAAAAAAGCCCCGTGGGTCCTCCACTCGACGGGATTCAAAGACCCTGACAATCATATTGATCACTTCCTAGGGGATTATGTGTATATGAAAATACATAATAATCAATATGCATATTACAGGACTATTATATAAAAGATATGTGTGCACAGTTCTCCTTGACTTAAAATGGCCAAGATATGCCAAGATGAATATTTTAGCGTCAAATTGATCATCACCTAGGTGGTGGTTTCAAATATTTTGTATTTTCACCCCTATTTGGGGAAGATTCCCAATTTGACTCATATTTTTCAAAAGGGTTGGTTCAACCACCAACTAGTCATTGTCTTCATCTTCTTCCATCGTCTTCCATCGTCTGTTTATGGTGCTTCGCTTCATCAGCTGCATCTTTCCATCGTCCCTCCGTAGGCCATCAAACCCTTGGACGCATGGAAGACAGAGTTCTTGGTGAAGGTGCCTTTTTTTCCGCCGCCCGAAGATAAACCCAAGAATTTGAAAAAAAACACATCCTTGGGTTTACCAGGAATCATTCGAACCAAAAGCATTTCGAGGGGATCAAACAAGTAGCAAAAGGTATGGTAATGTTGAGAGATTTCCTTGGAATTGTGCATTGTTTTGGTTGGGAATGTTAGTGCTCCACCCTGTATACCAGGCAAGATAGCCGACCAAAAGCTGCTTGTTTGAGGGAAAGATATGACCAGTTCACTTAATAGAATCATTTATTGATTGAATCTGTTCACAAACAAATGGGTCTAACACATTGTATTTCACAAGTTTCTCTACAACAAAAGGTCTATCAGCAATGCAGCGAAAAGAACGAGGGCATCCAGGAAAATTCCAACAGACCCCTGGAATATACACAGGATTCCAAACCATAAGCAGGTAGAATTAAGGTCTCAGGGTATGGGAACAAGGGCCCAGGGAGTTTTCTTAGATGATTTCAGCCATTTCCACATGATTGTGATTCGACCCCAAAAGTGATATGAATTGATATAACCTAAAGTGAGCCCGCCATATCCTTCATGTCGAAAAAAGTCGATTTTATCCGTGGAAATTGTGTCATGTGTTTTCGTTTTTTTTCTGTTTGGAGGTATATAAGGGTAGTAATTAGAGATCAGATAAACTACACATTGCTAACATTACCCCTCCTGAGAACTAACATATCCCCACCCAAGGCATTGTTCAAGATGAATTTCCTTTTCCCAAGATGGGATATGATATGTTACTGTATATGTTAATTCCCTGGAGGCCATACCTACATTTGGTTATTTTTGATGGTAAATATAGCTAAATACAGTATACCATGCATGGATCCCATGTTGCTAGCATTCATGGATGCAATGGTTTTGAACAAGTCATTTGGTGAAACTTTCCGAGCTCTTCATCTCGAGGTCAAAGAACATTTGCAGCCTTCTCATGCGAGTGCTACCGCCGTATCTCGGGTCGCTCAGGTCACGTATGTAAACCAAGTATTAACATAGTATATATAGTATTATATAGTATGCTGGTGGTTTAAAAGATTTTTTCTATGTTCATCCCCTACCTGGGGAAATGATGGGAATTGTTTCCCAATTTTGACGATCATATTTTTCAAATGGGTTGGTTCAATCACCAATCCCAGGCATGTTTTATCAGCCATTCGGGATGATGAACCTGATCAACTGGAGACTGGGGATCCTGAAAAATAATTGGGTTGAAACAAATCCCTATTAAATTGTAATCTGGGGATGTTTTTTCTGGCATCCTTATTATAAGGATCAGAAAAATGGCATGTCTTTTACCATTATTTTTCTTCCTAAGGATGTGGACCTCTCCTGAGTGGTGGATGTCATGATGTCCTGTACAAAAGCCTCTCATTTGCAGAGGGTGGCTGTGACCGGGCTTGTGCGTTGGAGAGAAAACTTGGAGTGAGTGAATCTTGCGCATTTCATCTCATTTTGCGCATTTCATGTCATTTTGAGAGGTCACAGAAATGAGAATGTTCTTCAAACATAGACCTTGTTTTTGTTACCAAGTTCTTCTTTGAGCCAATCATTTACTATTGAAATTCTGAGTGATACAAGGGGCACGAAAAAAGGAGAAGGCAATCATTCCTGCCGAGTCAGCAAACCACATATCATGCAAGAGTTGCTTTCAGTGGGATAAAATTGAAAACGCTGCCGCTTTGAAATTTTCTGGCAGTTTTACACCAAAATTTCGACACTGTTCAATTTCATCAATATATGTAATGATATTCCAGGTTCATTTGTTGAAACAAAAAGATACATGACAAGTTCGCCTGAGAGCCTCCTCCATTTGTTTTGGCTCCTTAGTGATTTTTACCGTGGGAATCTCATGGTTTGATAGGTCAAACCCTTGAGGGAAGGTTCGCTTGGCCGCTGGGGCTCAAGTCTGGCTATTTGCCATGTAATAGGGATTATCCAGCCAGTTACATACCCATACCATCCGTGAATGGTATATTTACCTACATTTATCATAAAAATCAACCATTCATGTAGTTAAGTATACGATACATGGATCCTATGGGATAGGAATTATATGGAAGTATAGCCATCAGAAGGATCCCAACAGACCAACCACAAGCAGTATAAAGGGATGGCATAAGGGTTTTTAAAACACTGCCTATTTGAACAGAACAGTGAATCACTGAGGAACCACTGCAGGTATTCAAAGAATGTACGTTTCTTTGTTTGCCAGTGAAAGTCACTGAAATTCTGGTAGAGTACTGTGAGTAGGACCGGTCCACTGGCCCGGTGGTATTCAATGGCGGGCAAAATTTGACAGCCAGCAAGCCAAGACTGATGAAAACACCGGAACAATTACGATCAAATTATATGAAAGCGTTGCCTTTTTTAGATGGGGATGGAAGATCTGAAAGCTTAAAGATCATCAAAAATCATCAAAGATCATTAAAGGTCATTAATTGACAACAAAAAGATCATCTTGTAGATCACTTGGTCAGGACTTCTTCAAAAAGAAGATGCCCTAACCTTTGACCAGGGGTCATTGAATTACCCATTTTGGGTGGAATCAAAGAATACACATGATATGGTAATTTTGAGGGATTTCCCGATTTCAACAATGCATTGTTTTGGTTGGTAATTTTTATAACCCCTGTAAATAGCTAAATGACCATGAGAGTCAGAAATCAGAGTCAGATGGAAGTTTGACTTCCAGCAAACCAAACAAAAAGGGTAGAACAAAAACCCCACTTCCAAGCTTCGTGACCTCGCGCCTTTTCGCGGTCTTGGATGGGATCGAGGCGGGCATTGAAAGAAATCATCAGGTGAAAAGGTGCAAAAAGGATGAAACATGTATCCCATACCATCCATGGGAATGGTATATTTACCTACCATGTTACCATAAAAATTAAGCAAATGTAGGAAAATATATACCTGGATGGTGGTTTCAAATATTTTTATTTTCACCCCTACTTGGGGAAGATTCCCATTTTGACTAATATTTTTCAAACGGGTTGAAACCACCAACTAGATACCATACATGGATGAAAAATGTATGGGTTTTGTCAACATGCTTTGAATTCGGCTTCAGGTGATGCAGGACTGGCTGGGTGAGCAGGGACAAAGACGGCATCTTGGTTTGGTGGTCAATGTTGAGCTTTAGGCAATATATGTCTAGTGCCCGTATAACATACAAATGTATATATATATAATTACTATATATATATATATAGACATGGATATTACATGTTTATGTACACGTATGTGGCAAAACAAAATTCCGTATGCCACTGAGCCAAATGGCTTTCAATTATAGATTTACTGCACTCGCTACTTGTAGAAACCCTTTTCAAAAGTCATGCTTTACAACACTTTTGACTTTGGTTTTCCAGGACAAAAATCACAGAAGTCCAAGAACATGTATATCAATCTAAAAATTAGATTCGATATGTGTATAGTATGTGTATGCCTATGAATACATGAAATACATTTCTGGATGTTTCTACCTGAAATCCTTTTGGATCTCTTTAAAAATTATCTTGACTCATTTCGTCATCCAAAAAGTTCCGTGTGGAGACTTTTTGAAGTTGAGAGATTTGGTTTTCCCATGTTTTCGCCATTTTAAGGGACCCCTCGCTGGAATTTACAAGTAACAATGGATTGAAGTCAGCAAATTTTTGTTGGTGGTTGAGGTTCAATGGTTACGTTCAAATATGTTATCTGGGTGGTGGTTTCAAATATTTTCAATTTAATTCATCCCTACTTGGGGAAGATTTCCAATTTGACTAATATTTTTCAGATGGGTTGAAACCACCAACTAGGTTATTTTTGGTACCAAAAAAACAGTCCTCAAGTAATGAAAAAGAAAAGGACTTGGAGTGTGTCACACTGGCCGGCCTGACTCCTCCAAGTTTACATCGTTTCAGAAATTTATGAAGTTCCCCCACATCTCAACCTACCAAAAAAGCAGGTCGCCTGGGTACCCTGAACCATGTATGACGCCTTAAAACGGAACGTCTGAAAAAATTTTCGATGAGACAATCCACAAACCTTCACAGCCCGCAACGCTCATCGAGAAAACCGGGTCCGGTTGGCTATTCCAGGAGCTGCAGATTGTGGAAGGGAACCAACGCCGGGACTTTGCCGATATCGCTGCCTTGGCGCATTTTCTTTTTCATGTTAGGAAAGGGTTGGGGAGATAGATTCGAAGGAAAGCCCCAAGAGACAACGCAAGTAGATGATTGGGTTTTGTTGATTATGTAGCTATGACTGGTAAAAGATTTGTTGTGTATGTATGTAAGTATATACTACTTCTTTGATGTACGTATGACATGATAATACCCTTAGGCCCTTAGATACATACACCCCAAATGACCATAGTAAGAGAGAGAATTGCATGATTGTTTCAATCATATTTCAAAAGAGGGAGGGAGGATTTTGAAACCAAAAGACTAATCTCAATTCAAGATCCTTATACATGCAAGCACCTTCTAAGGGATCCCAATGAAACCTTTAAGAGTGATGCTTAATTGACACCCTTCAAAAAACCATGATAGCAATGTTTGCAAAGTTCCAGGTACATACTGAAGTTCATATTGTTGATGGTTCAGAATTCCCAACGCCAAGCGGCCAACCACCTGGAATGTATAAAGCCTTCTAAAATAATGGGATAAACTACCAACCTCAACTGGTGAGTCTACCGGATTTCTTGAACCATCAACAGTAGCATTTTTTCCCACCAGGCTTATCGGTTCACCGCTGAGGTTTGGCAACTTGCAGAACGCGGATGTTGCAACGAATTCGTTGGGTGACCTCAGTGATGACCTGAAGGGTCTCCTAACAAATGGGTGAAGGGGAGGAAGGGGGTTTCTGGGTGTAGTTGATAACTACTAGGTGGTGGCAACAAAAAGAGATTTTTTTCGGTTCACTTTCAGCCCAATTTTTTTGGGGGGTTTAAAAAAATCCAATTTGACGATCCTGTAATATTTTTTCAAACGGGTTGGTGAAAAACCACCAACCAGAAATAATGCTCAAAACCCAATGAGTCAAACCCATAGGATTCATGAGACTGGTATATTTGCCTACTAATTTACCTGGGGAAATGGGTTGGTGAAAAACCACCAACGATCGATAAGTACGGGACCTTGGTGAGGTTCATTGGGATTCGATGTATGTTTGTTCCGACTAAAAGAATGGAGCTAAAGAACCCCAGACCTCGAATCCTCAAATTGTGACTGGTGGTTTTCTTAATGAAATGGACTCAACCTGGTTAGGACATTTTTTATATTTGTATCCTATATATATAATAATATATATAGGTATATATAGGTATGATCTGACAACCTCACAAAGATGACTTATAAAATGCTATGAGACCATTCAAGTGTTGGTAAGCTGTCCCATGAAATTCAATCCAAGAACATCCAAGAAAAGTCTGCGGAAATCTACAAAATAACATGATTTAACACCAAGGGATAGATGACTTTTCCAGCAGATTTCAACTAAAAAGACATCTCGAATTATGGAGCTTTTGAATGGGGCGATGTTCCCTAATTTTCAGCTGGTGGAAAAAATGCCCCCCCCCCCCGTTTTTGTTGTTCAAAGAGTTATGGATTCTACAAGCGGAAATCCCCTGTTGACAAGAGGAAAGCATCAGGATGTCCAAAAATGTTTTGCAAGGAGAGTTCACTGATTCACCTGTGTTGTTTGCTGCCATGAATGGCAATTAAGATGAACATTAACATGGTAGGTGTTTTTTCCCCAGAACCAAAACCAGGTATTCATCAAATTCGTATGATGTCCAGGTTCCTGTTGGTTCCAACTGTACCAAACTGAAAGCTGACTCAATCCAGCTGTGGCTAGCTGGATAGACACCTCAATAGATTATGATATTATGGGCGAGTTATATGGATATGGGTGTTTCCAAAAATAGGGGTACCCCAAAATGGATGATTTATAATGGAAATCGCTATAGCAATTGATGATTTGGGGGTACCCCTATTTTAGGAAACCCCCATATGGTATTTTCTGTGAACATCTAGATATTTAGAGGTAGATGAATACAATTGCATGAGATTTACACGTAAGTTGGATCCACCGCCCGTGGCGTAACAGTCACAACCACAAGCATTACATGTTGAATCATTTTGATTATAGGGAACCCCTATAAACTTAGACTATAAATCTCAAACTGTTTGCCTGAGGGGGTTAGATCCAACAATGCAAGTAACACAAGCTAGCAAAATCGTCACTGTTTTTTCCTTCTCGTTCCAGGTGGTACGTTACGACTGTGGCCATGCCCTGCGTGCGGACGTGGCGGCACCCTCCTTTCCAAGCACCAAGGAGAGCAGCAGTGATCAGTTCACCGGCCGGTCGGAGTTGGGTTTCTTTGGGAATTTTCCGAAAATAGTGGCTTAAAACCCCCCAAATCATCCATGGATTAATAGGGTTTTCCATTCTTATAAACCATCCATTTTGGGGGAAACACCCCTATTTTTGGAAACACCCATATAGGGTGCAAGCTACTAGCCAGCTATATACACTTCAGTGCAGCTTATCGCTGCTGACTAAAGTTCGGATCCAGATGATGAAAACCCCAGTATTTTTTTGAACATGGTGGATTTTGTCAAACCTTCACGTATATATTTTTACATATATATATATATATATTTATATAGATATATGTTTTTTATCATATTATATAAATGAGTATCGGACAAAATCACCGGTATGACCTTTTTTAGTAGTATTTGGAGGGTCGGTGGGGTTGATATTATTTCAGGGCTTGCCGTAAGGTTCAACGATTCCCCTGCAACGATCTCCCTGAAGGTTGGTCACGTTGCCGGGAAGAAACCCCAAGAGCTTGGGGTAGATTCTCCATTTTCGGAGCCTGGACCCTTTCAGCCAGAAAGCCTCTAAAGATCCAATGATTTGGGTCATTTTTTTTAATGACTAGGTCCAGGTCTCCCATTTCATCCCATCAGCCTCTTCTTGGGTTCCAAATGGAACAAAGCTCAAGCCGTGACGGAATCATCGAGGTTATTGTCCGGTTATTATCCCTCCAAATAGCTAGGTAATCAACAACCTGATTGGCTTACAAAATAGATGGCAATTTAACGCCATTGACCTTGGTGTTTTTGGATTTGTGTTGAAGGCCCAAAGCTTACCAAACTTGGAAACTTTTTTTTTTGCCTCCTCCTGTGAGCGCCACTTATCCCAAATGCTCCATGTATTGAATATTTACCTACAATTTACCATAAAGTTAAGGCAAATCTAGGTAAGATGGAACACATCACTGATAACATGGAACACATCACTGATAAGATGGAACACATCTAGGTAACATGGAACACATTATGGGTGTTTGATGGATTAATCCATCCCTACAGGAGTATGGAAGTCATCCTTTTGAGAGACGTCGCTATGCACAGCATTGTTTACATGTTTGGGATGCCCAATGGGAAACCAAAAGGATGGAAACCCTTAGTTCGGGGCGAGGGCTTAATGTGGTGTTGAAGGATGGTTTTGGCTTCGTTTTTCAGTATTGATCACTTTTCCGGAAAGGAACAGAACGTGGGCCCTGAAAGAGGGTGGTAGGAGGAAGAAGAAGAACCAGATGATGATGATGATGATGATGATGATGATGATGATGATGATGATGATGAAAACCACCAGCCTGGCATGGGCGACAGTACTGACTGTTGATGACTGAAATCTTGCATCAGTTGCTAGGTTGTTTATCCAGTCATTTACAAGGTTTTGACCATCCCTGCAGGATGTTAGCCATAGCTATCAACAGTATGTCAGTTCCTTTCAGTATTCAGGATCTTTTCGGTGGGCAATCATTTGACTCCACGAAGTAAGACTGGTTGAGAATCCAGCTGCCGGTTGTCAGCCAGTGTTGTTCACAAAACCTCGACCTTACCCAAAACGATTGTTTAGTCATGATGGGGATTTTCTCAACATGGCCAAGGAAAAAAACGGGTTTTTGAGTGTAGAGTGAATGACTATCATTTCAACCATATTATGAGTGGTGAAAAAGCCGGGTGGTTGGTAATGTATACAGAGGATAACTAATACTATACTCATAGGATCCATGTATGGTATACCTGCATTTGGCTGACTTTTACTGTAAATGTAGGTAAATATACCATACATGGATCCTATGGGTACAGGGATATGCATTGCTCATGTGAATCCTTATGAATTTCACCAACTCCCTCCGATGATTCTCCCGTTGAGGCCCATCAGCCTTGCTTGGCTTGGAGATTGGGATATATATAGTTTGATTACCCATTGTAAGGATCCAAATCAATCAACCAGAGCTATGGAAAGGATCCGAGTTTTTTCTGATATGTCATGATGTATCATCATTTAATCAAAAAAACACGCACACACACACAGAGTCTACCATATCATGTATACATATATAATCATATATATATATATATCTTGAAATTAAATTTAGATATTGATAAATATAATTTGAATATACAGCATATATTCTATATAAAGTATTTCAACATCGTCATTATTCTTCTATCATAATCATATATAATCATCGTTTGATGTCTTCTCCAAGGCAGATTTCCCTCCATTCTGTTTTTGTTTGAAACCGCATGGTTCAAAGCATCCAAAAAAAGACCCCAGGTGTTGACGCGTAGTCCCGGCATGGTCCAGGCATGGGACGGGCCTCAAGAGCTGGATGAATTGTTGATGGTCCAGGTGATATAAACCTATACTGTAAAGGATGGTTGAGAGTCGATAAAAGAAGTGATGACGTTTATAAATATATATATATATATATGTTTTTTATTTGGGGGGGGAGTTCTCTCAACCATTTTTTTTTAAGATGGATTGGATGGTTTGACATTTGTTTCCTTTTTTGCCAGTGATTTGGGACTTCTCAAAGTTCAAATCATTTGAAATTCTCAGCCCATGCCATTTGTTGGGCTTCAGCATCATCTTCGACTTTGCTGGACTGTCTTGAACACAAAGAAGTAGTCTAGTAGTTGCTTTTACTTTCCAAAGCCTCAGAAGCAAAAGGAAAAATCCAGGGCATTCGAGTTTTTTCCCAGCTGTATGAATAGAAATTGATGTATGGTTTCAAAGTGTGTTGTAATTTATATAATATTTGTATATTGCCAAAAAAACACAAATAAACAGAAGGTTTTCCAAAAATCACATGTTGCCCCCAAGCCGTTGCACCCATAGGCCGCACACCTCACCACCGCTTCGCCGGCGTTTTTTCCCCCGTCGGACCTCCGCTAGGTCCAAGTGACCGTGGCGGAGGGTCGCTGTCGACATTGCCAACGTGGACAACGTCAGACCCTGGCCGCTTGCCCTTGCAAACAACGGTTTAGGTGAGGATCTGCTTTAGGTGCATATAATATGTTATTTTATATATATATATATACATATATATATATATATACGCGTATATATATATATATATACCTGGAACCTGTGAA
>DF240997.1:13323-33927 GCA_000507305.1 Breviolum minutum Mf 1.05b.01
AAACAAGATTTTTTCCAATCAAGAGAAGGGTCATTTGGGTTTCAGATATATATATATATATATAGAGAGAGAGAGAGAGAAAAAGAGAGAGACCCATAGGATCCATGTAAGTTTTTGGTATTTACTTACATTTTGGTTGATTTTGATGGTCAATGTAGGTAGATTGATATACCATACATGGATCCTATATGGGATAGTAAGCAAAGATTGATGCAAAGAAACATATTGTTGTCGGCTGTTTGGCAGGGTGCGGATTCTTTTATGTCCATGTTTATACAGGTGAGTAAAAGTGCCTCTTTTTGATCTAGTATGAAAAGAAAGATGACTTTTATGGCATGGTTTGACGGGAGGTGCATGACCCTTTGAAATGCTAGGACTGATGTATACACCTTTGCCGTTTAAACCTGGAAATAGAAGCCATGATATCATCAATCCTTTGAAGAGTTGATTGAAATCAGATTGTGGAAGTCAGCCTGTTCAGTTTCCATGTTCAATGAACCTTGGGTGGTGTACATATAATATTTACATTACGTATGTTACCGTGTTTTTATGAGGCTTATAGAATTGAAGGATGTGCGATTGCGCAATGAAGGTTTGGGAAGAGATTTTTTGCAAGATATGATTTTGGATCTACCCCCCATCCAGCAACAGTCACCACCAGAATTATTGCATGTTTAGTACGAGAATGATTACCTTTATTGACCACTGTTACTCAGGTGTGTGGCCCTGTGCATGTGGATTTGAGGCGGTGATTTCTCATGGGTTCTTGGCGAAGTCTGGCATTTTTACAAACGAGATTCGCTAAGGATCTACAACAGTAGGCCACATGCGGTTAGGAGTGTGATTGAAAAACACATGTTTTTAGGATCTACCACATCTGACAATTGCCTATCTGTGGTACAGAAAATTAATGGATTCTGGATTGAAAGGCAGTTGTATCAAAAGGGAAGTGAACAAAAAGACACAAGTGGGTCCATGCTTGACACAAGTATTGAGTGTCGTGCGTTTTGAGTTGGTTCGGGAGAATTGAAACAGACCTACGGTGGTGGTTTCAATTATTTGTCTATGTTCACTTAGAATGAAGTCTTGTTTATTTTCATCTCTATTGGGGGAAATATGGGAAATTTGACTCATATTTTTCAGATGGATTGAAACCACCCACCAGTTAAAGTTCTTTCCGCCTTCATCACCTCGAGGAATCGAGAAGAAAACCATCAGTACAGCTTTCACTTTTACGGACGTCTAGAATATGTTCAAATCTGTAAGTGTGTTAGATCTTGTATTTATTTTTCCAAAGAGTTGGAATGGAACAACCCCAAAAAAAAGAAACATGCACAGTAAGATCTCTAAAGATTTTTACACTTGTGTTTTTTTGGTTCACAAGCTTTGAACACCTGGCACACCTGCAGGGAACCCGCTTCCCCCGGCTTGGTGGTGAAGGCTACAGCTGGGTTGGTCGGGTTGGTGTTGGAAGCCAGGGTGGATTGGTGGATTGGTTGCCCCATGAGCATGAAACAAGAGGTTTCAAGGTGCATTTAGTTGAAAACAGCAACAAAACTGACGTTTTTCACAAAACCTTCGTAAGTTCGGTGTGTGAAATACTTAGACTTAGACCTTCAAAGGCAGTTGTTGAATGAGGTGAAAAACAAACATTGCTTGCAAATTCACTTTGGTGCCTTCTGGTCTCCAACATGTACTGTATATGTTAGTTTTTTCTAACCCTATACACCGAAACTTGGGGAAGATGAACAACAAACATTGATGGTAAATAATATGTGTTTTTTCAGTGTGCTTCAATTCAAGTGAGCAGTGAAAAAAACCTGGTTGCTTAGGGTATATAGGGGATTATACTACACCAGTTGCATGGGGATTATAATAAACCATTATAAGGATCCCTATTAAACAGCCAGCATACTGGAAAGTAATAGGTTTTTTTTTTTTTCGTGGCTCAAGTAACTCCCCAACCCCTTTGGTCGGAATTTCCTCGGAGGCCTTGGGCAGCATTTCGGTGGACATCCTGGCACAAGGGAAGCGCATCGAACTACCTATGACGGCTCACAGTTTCCTATCCACCTTGGGACAGGCCTGGAGAAACCGGAGAAACATCAGGGGGTTGAGATATCCCCACTTGAAGTTTAAGAATGCCAGTTTTCCTTGGAGATTCCGAAACTTGGGAAACAGCAGAATCATGTTCCCATGTTTTTTGTTCAAGAAAAAAAACTATAGAGTCGTGTAATTTGTGGGAGTTTTTTGTACAAAAAAAACCGTTTGGATTTCTGTTTTGTTGCACCCTGCATTTTCCTCAACTTGTATTTTGATAGGTTTGCGATCTACCGGATGGTGCAGTTCTACCAGCTCCTTCTGGTTGGACACTCCCAGATTCAGATGGGCGAAAAGACGCCAAGTTTTTCATGGTTGTTTTCAGTGATATGGGTGGGGATGAAACTCACTTCCATGGCATATTGAAAGATTGCAGACAGAAAAAAATGTAACAAAGGTTGAATGCTGCTCAGCTTGAATTGATTTTGGCAGTTTTCGCTTTGGAAGTTCCACGTCTTTGGGATGAAATTTATGTTTTGTTGTAAAGAATCTTAAAGATTTCAATGGATATTTGGAACATTGAACTGCGTTTCTTCATTTGGTCAGGCCCTTGAACAATTGAACTTAGTGTTGATTTTCATAAGGTCAAATCAAGGCTGATGGCCTGTGGTGACCATAGACTCGTAGACCCTGAAAATGTGGCGACAGGAATTCATGATCCCAAAGTGGCCAAAAATGAAATTTGAGACCATTTAACGGAATGATCATGAAACGTCATGAAACGTCCAAGAGTTTTTTTGAGAAAGACCTATTCAAAGTCCACGAAAAAAACACCAAAAGAAAAAACAAACACGTAAAAGTCTCAAAAATCACAAAAAAAACACGTCCCAAACCTTATCAACCAAAAATGTCCATGTGTTTTTTTTTGGGGGGGTGGGGCGAACACCGTCCAAGCCTAAGAAGCAAAAAAAACAAATCCCCCAAGAATGTTTCGCTATGACTGGGAGAAGCTACGACTGAGGTGCCACTGCTGCATCATTGGACACACCATTTGCAGAAGTCGCCAACTTGGAGGAGTCAACTCGGGTCCACGAGAGGACCGTTTCCCAATGCCACCCACCCCCCCCCCAAGAAATAGTGGGGCCTGAAAAGGGGACTACTTAACCATTGGTTTTTTGTTAGGTTCTTAGGTTCCCATGATGTTGATTTTTGTTGATTCATTTGAAATATTGAATTGATTTGATTTACATGATTTTCTTTGATTTGGCCTCAAAGACGAATGAGTTAAATAAGTTTTTGTTTGTTTTAACAAATTGCATTAGATATTATATTAGATTCATTTAGATTCGATATTTGATTTATATATGTTCACTATTATCCCATTGGATCTAAATATATTTTAGGATGGTGGTGCTAGACTATGCTAGACTTAGCGAAATTGCATACTGCAATCTGTCCACAAAAAAAACACGCCAGGTCAGGATGTAGAAACCCATTGAGTTAGTTTGGTTATACAGGGTATGACATCCTACCCAGGTATAAAGGGATTATAATATATAAGAAATAAGGAACCATGAAATAAGGATCCCTTTGAAACAACTATAGCAGAATGGACAGTGAAAGGTGTTTTTTTTCGTGTTTGCTGTCTCTATTGGGCAAATTGTTTCTGATTTTCTTGTTTGAATGCTAACGCATCCACTGCCATTCCAGGGTTGCGTTTTTTTAATCCATTGCAGGGTACCATGCAAATAATAGCAGTTGATGTCAAGTTGATGTTCAAACTGTTTACATTGAAACCCAAGATACGTGACTGGTAAACACACGTAAACATCATCTTGACATTTCGGATCTTAACATCTAGCACATACTGGCCATGCTTCCACAACATAGAGCAACTTCAAACAACTTCACACTCGTTGCCTTAGACCTCCCTTCACTTCGAGGGGGGATGCCCTAGGATTCACCAAAAGCTTTTATTCGTAGAAGATGCGCCTTTCAATGAGATTATGATCAGGGCACATTTGGTATTTTTTAAATTGTTGTTACTGTATATCCTATTGCCTGACTTTGACACCAGTGGAGATTGTTCAGTTGTTAAGTTGTTAAGTGCACTTGGTTTGTTGGGAAGTATTTGACACTGACTTCAGGGATATATTACCATAGTTTTCTGAAGCATTCAAGAACTGAAGACAAGAACTAGGTGGTGGTTTCAAAGATTTTTATTGTCATCATATTTTAATCCCTACCTGCGGAAATGATCCAATTTCACTAATATGTTTCACAGGGGTTGAAACCAGCGACTAGAGTAGCTTCCTGACATGCAGAGCTCGCCATTAGGGGGGACTTGGGCTGGAAAGATAGATGTCAAACCTTTCCTTGATTTTTGCAGTTGAGCATATTGGCAAAAAAGTCACCCTATTCTTAAAGACAACAATTACTCCCCCGAAAACGAACAGCTGCCCACTGAAAATCGATGGTTGGAAGATGAACTTTCCTTTGGAAATGATCCCTTTTCAGATGACATGTTAACTTTGCGGTGTAAACGAACATTTTTGGGGTGAGTCGATGTGAAACCATGCATATTATTGAAGATTTATACTAGGGTGTCCATGGAACTTGGTAACGATCGTTAGTAAGTTGTGTTTTTTCCACCTATTTAGGGGACGTATCCAACCTACTCATATTGGGGTTATAATCCAGTTACTAAGTACCATGGACATCCCAGTAGTATTTAAGCACATTAATAGTCAGTATGGTAACTTTTGGTACTTACAGCTCTAACCACCTTGTTGCTGATAGACCATCACGGCCGTCCTCCCCTAATTTTGAAATGGTGGAACCAGGAGCTAATCCAATGGACACGCAAGGATGTGGAGGAGCTATCAAACGTAAACAGGGCACAAAACAGCTGCAGCTTAGGGGGAGAGAAGCCTTCCTCTCCAATGTCCAACCATCTCCAAGCTGTTATCTTAGGTGAAAACTGGATTCAGATGATTGAATTTTGGATGAAATTAAATCATATTCAAGAAGTACAAACCGTTTCTCGGTGCTTTTGTGGTTTGGTAAAAGTGGGATTTTTTATATATTTTTATCCCCCCCAAAATATATCTTCATCACGCCTGAAAAATATCACCAGGCATCTGGTGGGTTTTGACGTTAGATCTGTGGACCCAGCTTTCAGGCCGCCTTGGTGGGTTGAATAGTCGATGGGTTACATTTGAGGATTTTCCCAAAAATTAGTGGGTTAAAACCCCCCCCAAATATCATCCCATGGATTAATAGAATTTTCCATTATTTTAAACCATCCATTTTGGGGGGAAGAAACACACCCCCCCTATTTTTTGGAAACACAAATTTAGATTTTTTTTGTATGGCAACAACTCCACCAAAAATTTATGAGGATGGTTTTTTAAAAGGATTTTTGCCATGAACATTTTGGGGTTTTTGTCCCGCCCAAATAGGTGAGTAGTAGGTGAAGGGAAGTCCTGGATTGAAATGGGGGGGGGGCTTGGACTAAACATCTCTTAATCAATGGAGATTTGCAAAGCTGTCTTCCCGGAAGTGGTGTATATTTTTATATATATTGTGCTGGCAAAGTATTCCTTGGGTGTGATCAGTTGGTTCCTTCGGTGTGATCAGTTGGTTACTTGGGTGTCATCAGTTGGCTAATACCTTACTTGGGCTCGCGTTTGGGTGATCCCTCCCAACAGTCTATTCCCATCGGTTTTGTCGTTTTGTTTCTTTCTGTATCCGTGCCAAAATTCGATTTTCACCAGTGAAAGTTCAGTGACAACGACATTCTGCAGCACCCTCAGGTCATGATTTCGTCATATTTCCTCCAAAAAATCCTATGTTCACATTATAAGTTTTAGAGCTTCACGGACGTGATGGATGTGTTTTCGAGCCGCCAGGTATAAATTTTCAACACATCCATGGATTAATTTCCTGACAAGGTTTTAACTCGAGTCCCCAAAAAAATTGTTGAAGAACATGGTGACAGTACGGTGACGCGGGGGGACTTCAAAGGCGAAGAAGATGAGCGTTTCATAGGCGACTAAATCAAAGGCTTCCAGATCCTGAAAAACTTGAGTCCCAAGATGAATTTAAAAAGATGATCATTTCAAGTTTCATCTTTCATGTCACATGGAAGATGAAGCAACTCGATTCAAAAAGAAATTCTTGAAAAACTTCACACAAAGCAAAAAATGATCATTTGCATAATGATTGGATACCCTTCCCTCAAAAAAAACAGTTCGCCCCTAAAAATCATGGTTTCTTTCCAAGTTCGGAATATCCTTTTTTCCACTGGGTTCATCATTTTCCAGGTGAAATTTGTGTAGTGGATGAATGTCATATTGCCAAGCTCCACAGATGTTCCCATTGCTCCAAAACAGGATGATATGGAGTCTCAACTGCTTCGATATGTTTGCTGCGCTACCATGGTCTGAATCCCTGGGGTTGCCGGCTTCCGGGCTACCAGGAGTGTCATCCATGCGGGTTGGTTGTTTTGAGTAGCATCGTTTTTTTTGTGGGAAGGACGATGTTCAAAAAAAAACATGAAACACCAAGGTGTAGTTGAGATGCGGAATAGAGCAAGGTCGACAGAAGCTTTTTGGGTAGAGGTGGTTTGTGCTCATTTGCCTGACCAATTTGGTAAACTGCTGTCCTTGTGAAAAACAAGAATATGCTACCGATTGCCGAATTGAATTCTTGTTTACTTTTTGCTCCTAGAATTGTCACCCCATACTACTGCAGGTGGTGGTTTCAAACATGCTTAGGTTTGATGGATATGATTGGATGAGTGACTCAATCAATGTTGGAAATCCTGACACTTTTACTTGCTGGAAATGATAGTTTACGTGATAAGTGTTTGTTCGAAAAACGTCCTTCTAGAAAAAGATATATTATCATAATTTTCCTCCTATTTAAACAGAGTTCATTAGATTTCATCATTTTCCTCCTATGTAAACAGAGTTCATTAAATTACCCATATTGGGGTGAATCAAAAAAAAAAATACATAAAAACTACAAATTCTATGGCGTTTTTTTGTCGGAATTTCCCTGAAAAAAACACCTGCATTGTTTAGTAGTTGGTGTCATGTTAAATGACCCCCTATTTAAACAACCAATGGGATTTTTCGCATTTTTCGTCCATGAGTCCGATCCCCAACCAGCCCCACTGCATGGGGGGTTCAAAGTCTCCACCCGACCCCTCCGCTGGGGGTTCTCGTTTTCTGAGATCTTGGTCCTTCTCATCGCAGAATGTTGCTACCTTTTGGGTGTTCAATTGGTGCAGGACCTTGACCTTTGACCTGGGTCAAAGTCCAACCATGCCAACCAACCAACCAACCAACCAACCAACCAACCAACCAACCAACCAACTACCACCACAACCNCACACACACACACACACACACACACACACACACACACACACACACACACACACACACACACACAACCAACCAACCATGCCAACCAACCAACCTTTCCTGTCCCAGCAAAAAAACCTTCGGTGAGACAATGTTGAAGTTGTTGGATTTGGGTTTGGATAAAAGGTTGGTATATAGAAATAAGAATCATAAAATATAGTCACAGCCTGGATGTAGTTTCCAACTTTAAAGAGAAGATGGGTCATCATTATTCATTTTGGCTACGGTGTTTTTTTTGAATATATTCATTTGCCAATGGGATATTCCCCTTCATGAAATGCCATGGATGCCATGAACAGTTTTTTTTGTTGGCAGGATGAGAATGGATCAGAGATTCCTGAAGGTGGGGGTTGATACCCAAAGAACCACGGTGCGGGGTTGGTGGTGAGTGAGTGAACAGGCGTATAGTTGAAAAGGCCTTAAAAATCATGCAACAATGGTACGCTACACAAGAATTCTATAGTGACCTAAATCCAGTTTATATCAATATCATTGTGCTTGAATATTGTTCCTTGCTCCACTTGGCAGGAAGAACAGTACAACCGCTATCAGCCGAGTGACCCCCAAATCATTCTTATTATTCTTAGAAATCTTAGAATGCTAGTATGCTAGCAGGAAAACCACATTATTTTGTTCATGTTAAATCAATTCCTTTCGTTTTAAACATCATGATTTGACATATTTTCCAAACAAAAATCGAAAGCAACCAAATGGTCCATCAATTCCTACATAAGTTCATTTGAAATATCATCGAGTCGCATTTTTTGACATTGTTTGAAGCAACGAAATCCCAGAAACCACTTAGTATAGATACTATCAAAACCCACTATTTTTCAACCGTTTTTTTTTAGCACCTTTTTCCAGGTGGGTAAAAAACCTCGCACCTTTTGAAACCTCCACCGGAGGTCCCGACCTGGAAGCCTCCATGGCCGTGGCATTAACGAACTTGACCTCGGTGAGTTCGTTGGAGTTTCCGGGATTCCCAACTTCCCGATAGCGATAAATCGCGGCGGGATGCGTGAGATTTTCGGGGGGGTGAATGCCTGTTGGTAACGGTTTTTTGCGGCCGCAAGGGAGGGGAACCCCCCTCCCTTAGTGGAAATGGAAGTGGTAGGAATCCCCCTAAGTTTTAGGCTCCAAAAAAGGCCTAATTTTCAAGGAGAATGGTGGTTAATAATCACTAAAAAAAGGCCGTAGGTTTGGGGGGGTCCCTTTGATTCCCATGATTTTCGTGATCCTTAGTGTGGGCCAGGAAGATAGCAGCCTTGGTTTCAAGGAAAGATACTATGTGTATGAGTTGTAATTAAAGTCAATACAAGACTAGGTGGTGGTTTCAAATATTTTTTATTTTCACCCCCATTTGGGGAAGATTCCCATTTTGACTAATATTTTTCAATGGGGTTGAAACCACCAACTAGAAGAATATACATAGACTATACCTCCGAAGATGGGAATTGTTTGGTTGATTTCGTTTGCTTTTTTCCAGAGGTCTGGAGTTGTTTGATGCTAGCGACATGTCCAATTAAGCAATGAAAAAAATCCCTGGTTGGTTAGGGTATATAGGGGATTATACTACCCAGTTATATGATATATAGGGATTATAATAAACCCTTATAAGGTTCCCTATTAAACAACCAGTATAATGGAAAGTAGGAGGGTTATTTTCGTGGCTCAATTAACGATGGTCCTAAGCTATTGAAAGAATCCCGTCGCTTTTAAACTCAACTGCCTCAACATGATGAAGGAAAAGGCAGGTTACTTCTACAAATTCATTTTTGGCCAAATTGATCCGACTGCGGATCTAAACAAACAAACAACTGTCTTTGGGACGTCCCAAAGTTCGATTAAAAGGGTACTGTTTGGCATGATGGCTGAGTTATCTTCTATCAAGCATCATTTCTGGGCTGAGTTTCAGTGTGATGGTCCAAAACGTCGGGCTTTGCGGAACAAAAAGGGAATTCATATGGATTTGCCTTGAATTTGTACCCAAGCATCGTGGCCAAGAAGTTTTGAAGAGACAACACATGACATGTTCATTGCTCATTTCAGACTCATTTCTCCACAGTTGAAGACCAACCTGTCCCATCCAAACTTAATCTAATTTGAAAAACATGTTTTTGTTTTTCCCATGATGTTCAAATGACATCATCAAATTTCCCCCATGTTTTTCGGACTAAGGTTCAAGATGGCCAATAGTACATGGATGTTGAGTGCCTTAACCGTTGCTGTCCACAAGGCCTGAGGATTGGGGGTTGTATACAAAAACATCGACGCGTGGGCCGGGCCTCGTTGCTAGTTTACTATCATATGAGAATCTGTCTGCCACAGATGCAGACCAGGTGGTGGCAACTCAAATCTTTTTTTTATGTTCACCCCTTTTCCCATGGGGAAAAATGATGAACCCATTTTGACGATCATATTTTTTCAATTGGGTTGGTGAAAAACCACCAACTAGTTGCCATGTTTTTTTTTTCCGTCATCAATCTGTAGCGCTTGCTTACTGCAATGGTTGTGATGTAACTGAAACCGTGGGCGAGGACGTTTCTTGCAAAGCAAAGCATAGTGGGAGCCATAAAACCCTCAACCACCATAGTAATCAGGCCAATCCAGCGCTTCCAAATAACATTGAAGTTTCCAATCTCTTTAAAGTTAGGATGAATAGGTGGAATGGTTTCTTAAATATTTTTTGTTGCTGTTGCATTTTTGTTTACCCCCTTGAAAAACATGATGGAATTTGACTAAAAGATATGTTTTGACTGGGTTGGTTTAACCCAGTTGAAGTGAGTACATTCCCCTTAAACTTAACAAAAAACGCTGGGGGTTGAGATGGGTTGATGATTTTCCTTTCAGTCCCATGGAACTGCAGGATGGTTCTCACTCCGGTAATCAAATAGATGGTGGATTTTCCATTGTTAGATTACCTGAGGGTAAGTTACTGGGATGTCCATGGTACTTAGTAACTGGATTATAACCCCAATATAAGTAGGGTGGATACGTTCCCTAAATAGGTGGAAAAAACCCAACTTACTAGCGATCGTTACGATCAGTTCCATAAGGACACCCTAGTATAAATCTTCAATAATAATATGAATGGTTTCATATCGACTCACCAACAAAAGATGATCGTATGTTTAACCGCAAAGTTAACATGCCATCTGAAAAGGGATCATTTCCAATGGAAAGTTCATCTTCCAACCATCGATTTTCCCCTCTTCCTCGCATTTCACCGTCTTTTCCCCTCGAACTCGGTGGGCTGGGAATCGTTTTCTCATTCTCCCCACAAGGCCTTAGGTCCCGGTGATGACTTGGAAGCCTTAGATACGGAAGGTGGGGAGACCCGGTTTCGGCATCGGGTGATCGGAGACCGGGTTTCGGGGGACCGTGATGAAAGGTGGAAGGGGCTTAAGGGTTGAAAAGCCGGAGCTCCCCCCAAAAAAATGACGATATTTAATGCCAAATTTGATGAGATGTACACCCGCGAAATTTAACATAGCCCCCGAAAAATGATGGTTGGAAGATGAGTTTCCTTTTGGGATTGCCTATTTTTACGGGCTATGTTAGATTTCAGGGGTGTATAATGAAAGTTGTATGTTTGTTGAAGATGGTTGTTTATTTTTAAGAAGATGGTTTTGAAAGATATTGTTTTGAAATTATTTGTGATACCTATATTATGAATATATCTAATTACATATATTACATTGTAGATTACATATAGACATATGTCATATGTAAACCGTATCAAATAATATATATATTTTTTTTATATCAATACCTACAGTAGGTGGTGATTTCAAACATTTTTCTTTTCATCCCTACCTGGGGGAATGATCCAATTTGACATAATTTGACTAATATTTTTCAAATGGGTTGAAACCACCAACTAGATATCAATACCTTTGGGATTATGGAATGATCGCCTTTTCTTGGCCCCTTTTAGGTTGAAGCCACCATTGGTTTGTTTGTTTGATCATTATCGGATTTCTTACCGTACCTCCCAGCTGAAAGATGTCACCATGGGAGGGATCAGGATTACACCCCGGAAGATTAACATTGAACCTGAGAGTATTTTCCCCTGGAAAAGGCAAATCATCTTCCAACCCATCCATTTTCAGGTTCTATGTTAATCTTCGGGGGTGTAAACTTTCAAGTTCTTCCAGGTGTTTTTGTGTTTTGGAAGATTTCAATTTCCATGGTTTTTGTTCAGAACAAATTGAGTCGGATTTGAACTTTGAACGGCCATGTTCTAGATAAATATGACAATTCCTTTGAATAAAAAAGTTCAATCCCACCCAACCAAAAACAATCAAAACATATTTTCAAAAAATAAAACAACACAGTTTTCTAGGTGGTGGTTTCAAACATCTTTTTATTTTCACCAATACGTGGGGAAATGATGTTCCCATTTTGACGAGCATATTTTTCATTTCGGGAATGACACCACCAACTAAAAACTAACAGCTTGCACCTGAAACCAACATTTTAGCACCTGAAAATGGATGGTTGGAATACTATATAGTTTCCTTTTGGGAATGACCTGTTTTGCTTAGAACCTCTCAGGTTCTACTGGATTTCTTTGGTCCTTCGTTGTGCATCCACTATGGGTTTTTTTGTTACTGGTGTTCCTTGGCTCGAGGGTTTTCGACTTTGGCATGACGTTAGGGGCATGTTTGTTGCAAAAAAATGCAAGGAATCCATAGATAGTTACAGATTAATGGGGGTTTCCAGTTACATGTCGTGTTCATAAGTTGTTGTTTTTTCTTTCAATTTGTGATTTTGTTTTCAAGATTCGCAAAAAATAAGTTGAACAAAAATGGTTTCTACCGTTTCTTTTTTTAACATGTTCGTTAGTTTGTTATCCATAAATCTTCTTATTTGCAAACGCGAAGCGAAGTTCCCCCAACTTTTTGTTCCATGAGAACGGTTCGTGTGACTCGTATGGAATGAATCTCAGTATACCTCATGTACGAGTACCCATACCATCCATCCGACTGGTATAGATAGGCCCATGATTTACCTACATGAATGGTTGATTTTTATGGTAAATGTAGGTAAATATAGCTCTAAATATACCATACATGGATATACATGAATGGTATGGGGTATGTCTCCAAATTGATTGAATTCCCCCAAAGCCAGATAGTTCGAAGTACCATGACATGTCAAACGTCGCTTTAAATATTAAACGCCCTTTAAAAAGAAGCAAGTGACAATGCCAGTCTTGTTGAGACTCACCCTTTGGTCCCAAACTATACAAGCAGAGATCAAAGCAAAGACAACACTAATCAAAGGATTTTTTCCAAAGAAATCAAAAGGATTTTCAGGAACAAAACAAAATCTAGGACCCCTCGTCATAAGAATCTATAATACAAAAAAAGATATGAATCAAAGAAATATCCAACAAAAGGTATACCTCTAAAAATCCCTTCATCTTTCCATCCATTTCGCGTTTGTTTGGTTTTCCCGAGGTGTGGTCCATTGAGTTGGTTGGAAGGTTTGGTGATGTTGCCACGATCCTTGATCTTAGTACGGAACGCCTAGCGTTTTTTTTTCGGGGGGGGCGAAGGTGGCTAAGGTCGGTATGGATGAGGTCGGACCATGATGATAAAACATTGAGAACAACACCATGATGATTTTGGTTGATTTAGTGTTTGATATGTTTGATTCTATAATGTAGTGTCTCCAATGATTATACGGTGCATAGTATGTATATTATACGTATTGTTTCATGATATCGCCGTGCTTCTTTATTAAACTCCAACTCATACACCTTGTGTTCAATCTAATCTCTTATGGAGATGTGTCTCTAAATTTATATATAGCGCGAAAAACCTGAGTTCCTTCAAATTGGAAGTGGTTGAATGACTAAATAGAAATGACTTATGTAAACTTTGAGAGTGTCTTGAATAAGGTTTATGCATGTTTATACCAATACTAGTTACTAGTGATGGTCCCACTCTTGTCTCAAACTCGGTACCTCATGGTTGAGCCTAAGCCAAATGAAGACTGATCACTTCACCCTTTCTTAAGTTTTTTTGTTTATGATGTCACAAGTGTTTGTTCACAATCTAGCAGACTAGCATGATCACCATCATCCATCATCATCCATCATCATCCATCATCATCCATCATCATCCATCATCCATCCTCATTTTTTCATCATCACTCAATTTTATGTGTATCATCCATCGCGATTTTCTTGATGTTTATTTTCATCCATCATCCATTATTATCAGATATATGACCAGGGCCCCTACGGCCCTGCGGCCTTGACCCAAGGCTCTTCTCTCCGGCGTGCGTGACTTGGTCCTGCGACCAGCCTTCTTCCTCTTAGGTGCCTTTGCGGATGGAAGGATGGGACCTCAGCGACATGCGAGAACCTATCATTTTTCTCAGCTACCTTTTATAAGGAATATGTTGTCCTTCCCTGGATCCAGGCAATGGAAAATCACCATTTTGAATAGGAGATTCGTCTTGAAAAAAACGGTTGGTTTTTACATTGTCATGTTTATCTTCGGGGGTGTAAATGCTATTGAATCGGGCATTAAAATTGGAGGGGCCAAAGAAGTAGCTGATTGACAATGTTGGATAGGTATGCCTGGAACCCACAGTGCTTTTTATGTTTGTTTTTTTCACCCATGGAGTTTTTCTCCAATCAAAGCAAGAGTGCTCCAAGGATGTTCATCATGCATAGTATGGGAGGTATCGCAGTAGTAGTTCAATGATCGTCGTTTCATGTTTCGTTCGGGTCGGTTATTGTATCTTCACTATCTGGGGACAGAGGTATTTCGGTATGCCCAATGTATCCCAAATGTGGTGGTACCCTTTGAAGGGCGGGCGATGGAACCCGATCAAATCTTTGGTGAGGCCAACGGCCCAAGGGGTTTTGTCAAACACCGTCATGTGAGAATATGGTACCCCAAGAAGCGCCAATTGGACCAGTCAAAAACCCTACAAATCTGCTTGTGAATTGATACTGTTGCCGTGAAATCAGGCCAAGCAGGTGGTCCGGTTGAGGTCCAGGTTGGTAGGTTTCTCCCAGCAAATTTCAAGAAAATTGCTGGATTTTTTACCCAGAAACGCCATCAGTATCTCTTATATACAAGGGAAATTAAGGGATTGACAACAAAAATGCCATGATGAAAAACACAAACCCTGGAAGATGAACGGCTGGTTCACCTACAGCCATCACCCATGAAAAGAAAGGTAAAATGATCTGAACCAAACCTCCATGATTGTGTGCAACATGTTACACTGTTACACCCCACCGGGGTGTGTTTACGCGATGTTCGAAGAAAAAGGCCCCAGGAATTGAAGAGTTGGAACCTGGTGGAATCCCAATGAAGTGACGCTCTTTCAATTGCCTTCGCTTGGTGGATGGGTTTCAAGTTTTGTTGATCTCAAGCGCTACTGTAGAAGACGATGTGTTTTGACAAGTATGCTTCAGATGTGTTAAAACTAAAACTGCCCCCACCTTCAGGTTTCCTGTCACTCTGTATGAAACACCCCACCGACATAGAATCTGTGATCATCCAATCATCCTTCACTGGGGAGGAAATTCCAAGAACAAAAATCCAAAGGACCGCACCGTCGTTGATTCGTTTCGCTTTCCACCCCTTTCAACGTGGCTAGGTGTAGCTAGATGATACTATTAGAATCTATTAGATGCAACTGTATGAAGTTCGGAGTTCACATTGAAGCTTCGAATTGTGGACAAAATCCTTCAACAAGGGTTGTAGTTTAATACAAAAATCACCAACCACTATCGCATAAGGTTTGTCGTTTTGTTGACAAACCGGGTTTGATGGTCGAACGGTTGCAGGTATGACCTTCAGCATGCTCCTCTTCTTATTACAATTGCTTTTCTCGCCGCCTACGCTCTTTGCCACTGGGACGTGGAAAGGAACGGTGGAACCGGTGGAAAAAACTGGTGGTTATTTTTTGTGTCAAAGAAAAGGGAGTGTTTTGGAGCTACTATCAGGTTGATTACCCAGTCTATTCTAAGGTATGGATATATAGATCTATAAGTATTCTGTAGAATCAAAAGCATACCCCCAAAGAATTTCTAGGACTTTACTCTGCAAAAGGGGTTTCTATATGTAGGGAACTTGTGTGCTTCAAATTTTAGAATGGGAAATTGTCTCCTTTAATTTGAGTGCCTCAATGATTGGTGTTACCTCGGTGAGACCCCCGGGAGGTGTTTGGTAGTTGAGGTAGTTGAGGTTAGCTCATGGTGAAATATCATGAGCTGTTCCTAGCTATAGGGGGTTTCCTACAATGCTGGGTTTCCCCAACAACCATAGGGTTTTCCTACTAAAAATGATCATTTTGGAGTGTTTTGGGGGTACCACCAGAAACACCGATATATCAATCTGTCCATGCTAAGTCGAAATCAGACCTTGGACTCCACTTTGTACAGATTTGTTTTGTGTTCAATTTTTCCGATAATAGGGAAGATAGTGGGAAAACTGTTGGGATGGGGGCCCCTTAATAATCAACACCATATACACCTTACATAGTGGATATCTATTGGGTATATGGGTATATCCCCGTTGTCACGTTGCACGAATCCATCCCTCCAACTTTCTGAACAAAAACTGTAACTGGTGCTTTGAAATATGTGTTTTTGGTTTGATTTTCATTCCTACATTTGGGTGCAATGATCCAATTTGACTAAAATGATCCAATTTGACTTTTTCATTGATTCTTTTCAGATGGGTCGAAATAAACCACCAACTAGCAATAGATAGCAAATAACTTTCATAAATTCCCATCACTTCCCTATAATTCCCATCATTGTTCAGATGGGTTGGCTGAGCCAACCACCGTCCAAGCAGTTTTGCAAGTGAGTGAAAACTCCGCTTCATCACCGATTTTCGCCATGAAAAAAAAGGGCTAAGCTACCCAATTGTTTATAGGGTATAATTGTTAAGAATAAAATTTCCGAAAACCCCCAGTTATTAATATGAGGGTTATATATATATATATCATAAGCCATATGACATGATCGGATCACTGACTATTAAACAACCAGGATGTGAAGTTACCCGAGGCTTCTGGCGGCTCCTTTCCGGCCAATCCCATTCTGGGAGCGGCTTTCATTTGCGTCTCCTTGGCGGCCATCACTTCGTGGCTCGGTGTGTTACCGACCGTTTTGGTTGGTAGAAGGCATGGTAATATCATTGATATATGGGGGTTTCCTAAAATAGAGGTACCCCAAAATGGATGGTTTAATAATGGAAAACCCTATTAAAAATGGATGATTTGGGGGTACCCCTATTTTTGGAAACACCCATATCTTTATATTAATACGAAAGGTTTATAAGTTGGGTGTAAATGTGTGTGTGTGTTTGTTTGAGTTTTTCATGTTTTGAAAAAGGTATTAGATTTGTATATGTCTTATGTAAAGATTCTTGGTTTAGGTTTATAGAGCTATAGGCGTAGTTATGTCTCATGTCTTTATATATTTATATATATCATAGTCAGAAAGTGGATGTGAATGTGATATGATACACCCACGTGCTCATTGATATTAGATTAACACCTCAATGAAGGTAGATTTACCTTTTGATATTTGATAATATGTTTATAGATATTTCTATGTATTGCTTTTTAGAAAAATGTATAAGGAAAACACAAACATCATACTAGATTCCGACAATTGAATGCTTAAAAATGTTCAATGAAGAAATTGTTCATTTCCATGAACTGCTTTGAGTGAACTCACAAAAACTCTTCCACCAAGCTTTCCATGGAGAACTATCGATCATCGGATTATTTTTGGAAAAAATCCACTACTTCCGACCGTCACATCCCACAAACTGGACATCTCCAAAAGCTGTCCCCATTTGTTTTTCGGAAAGCCATGAGGTAATCCATCACTATCCTCACATGGTATTTCACTGAAACTGGTTGTATTTGATTCATATTGAATAATTTCATACAGAAAATCCCCAGAACAAAAAAAGGTAATCATGACAGAAACATTGTGTTATTTCAGTAAACCAAAAAACAGACCTGTAGCTCTTAAAGGTATAAGAAACATCAACTTCCAAACAACTTCCACCCCTGATACACCCCCAAAGTTTAACAGCTCGCCCCTGAAAAATGATGGGACTGGAAGACGATCCTTTCCTTTTGGGATGGTACATCCCTATGGATCCAAGTACCTCTTAAGAAGATACTTTTCCCCTCAAAGTGTACCCTAAGTGCATTCCTAGCAGCTACTTGGATCCCTAGGATATTTTCAGGTGCAAAAATGTGAAACTTCATGTGGGTATTTTCTCCACAATTTCTCAACCTCCGAGGCCTATTCCACTAACCCTACTGGCACATGATTTGTGTCGGGTGGTGGCGAACCTGGATATCGTGAGGTTCGAAGTTTTTAGGGAACGCTGGGAAGGTTGGGAAAGGGGTTGGGTTAAGGGTTGAGGGAGGGAAAGGTATAACCGGGGGGTTTTTGGTGGTTAGTGGTTGTGGTTGTGGTTGTTGTTGTCGTTGTTTGTTGTTTTTGGCCCGGACTTTCGGTACCCAAGCAGCGCGGATCCAAAGAAAGGTTTTTTGGTTTGTTTTTTTTTGTGGGGGCGAAGAACTTATCTATAGCCGCCAAGTACCCATGGAGAGAGCGCCCAGGGGTGCTGTGCTGGTGTATGGTCAAAGTGTTATATGCACTTGTACATCATCTATGGTGTAGCACTAGTGCTACCATGACCTCTCGCTGAATATAACAGCTGACGTCTTTCCAAAGGTGCACAAAACGTCCGCCAGTAAATTACGAAATCTCGTTTCCTATCCAATCGAAAAACAAGAAAAAAACAAATCCCCCTGAAGTTTCAGGTGGGGTTTTAGGTTTTTTTTGTTTCGAAAAAAAAATCCATGACGTGATTCTCCAGCCCATCCCCATGGACCTCCGCTCTGTGAGGAGACTCTGGGTAGCAGCGAAGCACAAGGCCCCCATGAAGAGTCGCGAGTCCAGTGGTTCCAAAGGGTAGTTGAGCAATGAAAAAGGGCCCCTTGGTTGTTTAGGGATGCTTAGGGTATATAGGAGATGATACTATCCAGTTGTGTGGGGATGAAATAAACCATTATTCTAAGGATCTCTAGTAAAAAACCAGTGATAACGGAAAGCAAGAGGGTTTTGTTTGTTTAGTTGGTGATGTCTCACGGATTCTACCATGGGAAATCACCATTAAACAAACCATCATTTGGGGAAGATGTTTGCGTGATTTTTTCCAACCACTTTTGAAACGAATCTAAGGTTTCTTGGGTCCATGCCCATGTTTCTTTGTCGATGTTTCAAGGCTCCAATCTTTGAGGAGATATCTCAATGATATCTCTATTAAGATGAATAGATATGCATTTCTGAAACGACAGCTCACTCTGAATTGGTGGAGTATGTGGAATCCTTCCAAGAGTACCTTAGTCCAACTTGGTGAAGCGTTATGGAGGTTGTTTGAAATTGCATTTTATACATGTCATCCCGAAAATTGGCTGAAGATTCCCATAGTTTCCAAGATTTTTTTTTTCATATGTCCATAATATTTGTATATTCATGGCACAGCATATATTTAGCATACCTTTACTTGGAAGGTTTTTTCACTGAACAAAAAAAGTCACGACTCGGTTGGTGGATTTGAGGTCTTGGGAGGATTACCTGCATTTCACAGTTCCAAATATCGGGTGGGAAACGCCCCAAAATGGATGGTGAAAATCATGGTTTAAACCCTATTTTTTAATTAGGATGATTTGGGGGTACCACTATTTTTGGAAACATCCAAATAGATGGCACAGGCACACCATGCATTTTTTGTTTATATAAGCCCTGTTTTTTCACCCACCTTTTCATAAGTGTGTGTAAATGTACTTTGACCATGGGGTTTTTGGTTCATATACCGTACATTGAGTGCTTGGGTCTGTTAATGTCCTGCCGGATTTGACAAGTCTCAAAATGATTCCGAATTGTTTTTCGCCTTACCTCCAACTAAAAAGGTGTTTGTTGGGACTTGCACAGGCTGGTGCAATTCCCAAGTAGACTCATCCAAGATGTCTAGAAATTTCAAACAAGAGCTGAAACACGTTGAAATTGCTGGTGATTGATGTTCAAGTACATGTGTATCACCTTGTGGTGCCTTGTCGTGGTGAAGAGATGTTGGAACTTGTTCCCCTCCAAAAAAACTCCACCATTTCGCAGTAAGCATTCATCAATTGAAAATGACTTTTATTTGGATCTTCTTGAAATTGCAATGTATTGGTGACTCTATTGGTGACACACTAAACCGACATATAGAATTGCATTGCTTGACGCCGGCCGGGGGGTTGTCAGTTTAGGATGATTTTGCACCACAAGATTAGATTGAAAAAAAACATGTGCACCAAATGCAACATGTGCTAATGTATCATTTCTGGGCAAATCATATCCAGCTATGCACCTGGTCACCCCCCAAATGGTGGGTTTTTTTCGGCAACCGGGAAATTCCCCCAAAGTTGGCCGAAGTGCTGCAGCTGCACCAACCTAACAACGGTTGAAGAAACCCGCCTTTTTCTGAAGGAACATGTGGAAGAAAAGACGACATGTTGCATTTTGATTTATGTAGGGGATGAAATGTTCCGCCCTTTGTTTAATGGGATCATCCCCACTTAAGTGGGAGTCCAATCAATATTTGAAGTGGGAGAGAAAAAATTAACGCATGGCTTAAGTGTTGGTTTCAAAGATGTTCACTTCTCGGGGGCAGATTTTGTAAATTTAATTTGGCTGATGCTTTTCACATAAGCAGTTGAAATACCCTGGTTGTTTGGGTCATTTTTATAATATATATATATATATATGGGTACTGGGTAGTTTCCGGGCCCCATGGGACTGCATTTATTAATTGTACTTGTATGTTTGAGGGTAGTTACATTTATTTACCCAGTACCCATATATACCAAAGACATTCTTAATCATACATGTTTTCATCCATGGCAACCATCACATCTGAAGCATGAACCAACCAATCTCCAAAGAATGTCAACACATATCCACACACATATCTGCTTTCTTCCAAAACCATGAGAGGGTCTCTATTTCCCCTATTGCCCCTAAGGGTGAAGTGCCAAAACCATGAGAGGGTCCCTATTTCCCCTATTTCCCCTATTT
>DF240997.1:40766-93540 GCA_000507305.1 Breviolum minutum Mf 1.05b.01
GACACACTGCAAACCTTTTTTGCAGCAAAGGAACGTAGTCCCAGACGATTTTATTGATTGAATTCCATTATGTCCAAATTCTGGACAAGAAATGGTAACCACCAAATCGAAAAGATATTCGCAAATGTCTCTGACACTAAAAAGTCTGAGACGAGTCAATTTCACAATGCCCAAATGGGAGGGCGGGTGTGGTAACCCGAAAGTTTAAGGAATTATCAAATGGGGCTTGCACGAAATCGCAGCCACAAAAACAGCTAAAGCAAAACATTGATGCCAAGTTTCTTCTGACCAGCCCAGCCGACACACTGCAAACCTTTTTTGCAGCAAAGGAACGTAGTCCCAGACGATTTTATTGATTGAATTCCATTATGTCCAAATTCTGGACAAGAAATGGTGGCCACCAAATCGAAAAGATATTCGCAAATGTCTCTGACACTAAAAAGTCTGAAATGAATCAATTTCACAATGCCCATAACCCATAGGAAAAAAAAATCCTGGGCAACACCGCATTTTGCCAAAGGCTATATATCCCTTTTTACGGATCAAAGCAAGACAAATTACATCAAAGAATTTGCAGTAAGAAGTTAATGAGCTTTGGACGGGTAAATGATGCAGCTTTCCAAATCTTCTTCGAGACTTGTTTTTGAATCAAAAGCATTCGTCCGGGTCTGCGATATCTTTTAACACTTTCTTTGGCTTTCCACCTTCCTCGTAATTGAATCTTTGTAAAATCACGAAGGATATGATATGCATCATGAGATGCCCCAGAGTGTCTCAAACAATGAGGTGTCAAATGCAAATTTGAAAGTCCAAGAAAATCCTAAGCAGCCTTGATATGTTTGCCATATTGCTCCACGGTCAGAGGATGAAAAATGCAAAATGATTTGGAGGTGGAACGACGGGCAAGCGAAGCAACCATTGTATTGACATCAGATTTACTCTTTGTGTCAAATAAAACTACGTTATTAAAATCACCAGCTTTTGTAGGCATGCCACCTTCCAGCAAACCTATGATAACCCCCTAGATCCTACGGGTTCGAGAAGCAGAGGGGGGAACAAGATGATCTCGAGTGATAGCAAAAACTTCACTTGGCCTGAGGTATGCATCAGCTTGAATCACCATTGCAGCTCCAGATACCAAATGACCCTGTTTACACGCAGTCAAGGCAACCAAATCCCAGATTGAAAGATCGACCCCAGTTCTGCTATGCCCCGGGAATCGTGCTTGCCAACCTTTAAGTGATTGACGGATGAATGGAAATTGCATTCGATTATTCAAGTGCTCCTCTGACCGAATAAGAATTCAACCAAAAACAGTATAACTACCAGCAGTAATACATTCACCGTTGAGGCACAGATACTGAGGATATTCACACATAGCCAAGTCAACATTTTTATGACTACGAAGGTTCTTCTTCAGATTATTGGCCCACAACTCGAATTCTTCAACAGCTTCTGAATATAGTTGGAGAGTTTTTGGTTTCATTTTTGAAACCCGAAGTGCTTTAGAGGCTGGCACACTAACGGGGACAATCAAAGTTCTTTTTCGCAAATGCTTTGATCCAACTGGCTTTTTGTTTCCATGCCCGCCTACGACTCGCTTCGGCTTTTGAATGTTGCCCGAAGACGATGTGGTTGACGAAATCCGGTTTGAAATCTGTTTGATGCTTTGCCGACGGGGAATCACATGATGTTGATCCCTGATCACTGAAAAATCTCTCGATGATTTGTGAATCGTCTGCGCAACACTTCGTCGAAACATTGCACAGGCCAATCAATGCAGATTTTGCCCATTCACACACAATAGGGCAGGGTAGGTCCCAGCAAGCTCAGTCTTATTGACCCATCTTGAACCGCTCTCATCATGCCTTAAAGTCTTTCCTTTGAGAAGTTCTTCATGATATCGATAACAATAAAGTCTATTGAGAGTCTGCAGCATATTAAAATTCGTTAGTAATCTACTAGGCTTCTTGTATGGTGTATTGTACCGACACATATCGAAGTCAATTGTAATAACGTCTTTGCAACCATACAAAACATCAAACAAGGAAATTCCCAAAGCCGAGAAGATCTTGGATTCTCAATTGACCACTTTATACCGAGCCTTGAAGCAAGACAGCACATCTCGACAATGAAAGTCGCCAATTCACATCCGACCAGTTCTCGTTGTCGAGCACGGGAATGATTGGCTATGTTATGCCTTGCTCGAGAAAACACAGTGCAAGGCGTCCCAAAATGAATGTAGGAGACAAAACGTGCCTCAATGATTTCTCTCACAATTCGCTGATTTGCTGGATTACAGAGGTCAATGTAAGGGAAATATTTTATATCAAGTGGGGGGGAAGAGTTCTGAACCCTGCTGACTGCATCTCATCTGACAAAGTGCTACATCCAGAAAAAAAATTCCCAAAACACTGGTCTAAGTCGTCACCTTCTACGTTTGTTGGAGGAAATAGCTTGCCCAGAATCGTCTGACATACAAAGAGGGATATCCTCGGCTCTTCCTGAACCTAGTGTATTATCAACATCAAGTCCGGGAGGTGGCACGACATCAGCCAGATTCAAAGTTCTCTTCTCCTGGGTTTATTGGTGCAACGACTTGCATCAACGGATAAAAATTCAGCATCCAAAGGACTCATTCTGACTCCATGATGAATTTTCTTAACCGAAAATGAAAAATATCCATCAAAGATACGAGAAGGCTTATCTGCAACATTTCTTTTTGTTTCGACATGCCGAAGTGCCCACTTGACATCTGGGGCTGCAATGTATGCAGCTACTCGTTTGCAAATGCGGTTGAGACCAATAAATAAAGATCTGTCCTTATCAAATACAAGAAGATATGCAAGGTTATCAGATAATGAAAGTTCTTGCGCCCAAACAAACTGCCTAGACGACCTGTCCTCACCAAAGACGACAAAAGCACACATCCTTCTTTAAAATTGATATACTCATCACTGATTCTCCACTTCCGAGACCAAAGTAATTTGAAGGCATGAACATCCCAAACATATTCAGGAATTGAATGCACTAATGCAGGAATCTCAGCATCAGCATGTTTTCGACTACGAGCATTCCATTAAATTGTGATTGCATTTATTTTCAACCACGACCCTTCTGCTAAACGTTCCTGCACCCATCCCGCATATTCAGTGTCGAGGCCCGCTCCATATCTTACAAAGGATTGCACTCTATCTGCAACTTCAAGTTCAAGCCCCTCTTTCACCTCCGCAGGAATGGAGATGTATCTCCATTTTTCTTTGAACTTCGCCATGTCCCGGATAGATTTGGAATCCAAATCTCGAGTCATCAAGGCATAACCCAAATCAGATGAATCTTCTATATCCACTTGTTTGCAATGCTCACCACCCAACTCCGACCGAGCCAACCATATCAAACGTAAAGCCTAATGAATTTCGCCTTTTACATATGGCCACAAAAAAAATCTCTTTCCTTGAGCAATGTCCATAAACTTGTAGATGTTGCGAAAAGAACTCAAGAAATGCGGTGCCAAGCAAAAGATCGATGTTGCATGCCCAAGCCAAACTTCAACGTACTTCCCACGCACCTTTGACCATTTGCACAATGCAATGCCTGCCAAGTACACTCGCCAAAGTCTGCGGGGTTTGTTCCGAATTATCTTGGCAGAGAAGTCGATGATAACCCCAACGGCTGCAAAAATTTGTTGGGGTTCCTCGTAACTCCAAACCACTGGGATGTCAACTCCCCAAATTTCTTGGAGAGGGCATTACATCTATCAATGACGTCTTATTTATGGGCTCCAATAATTGACACATTATTAACATAGGTAGAAATTAACGAAGACCCTTCCCAAAGCTGTGGCACCGGAAATTTATCACGAAATTCCAAAGAGCGATAAAGGCCAATTTGTTTGATAATATAAGTTATGGCTTCATTTGCTAAAAACAGTGCCCACGACCACCCCATCGACATTGCCCCAATACATGGATATATCAGATCAGAATCGGATACCGATACATGCTATTCCAAATCTTCATCATAAATAAAGGCAATCTCAATGCCTTTACTCCACCAAAAACTCTTAGACTTAGGCATGTCGATACCAAACCAGCTAGCCATGTAGGGAATTGCAAACTGATAAAAAGCGTCAGAAACATCCAATTCAGTCCCAAAACCAACTGGTTCGGATCCAAAATGATCTTGCAGAGAAAAGGGTGATAAATCCAGGTCACAAAAATTTGCCCCCGATCCAAGCCGAATGATGGGAGGACATCTGTGTCTGAAATTTACGAGTCGCCCATCAACAACCATTCGGATATAATTGGGATCCTTCTTCCTAACAAAGAAAAGTCCAATCGATGACTTGATACGAGATCTGAATGTGATGATGCCAACCCGATGCAACTGTGAAATAAGATCAATACGAACATCTTCCTGATTACGAAGAATGGAATCCCAATAAGGACGATGAGGACAAGCCTTTGGATCTTTCTCAAGTTCCCGAACAACCTCCTTAGGAGGTCTCATAATCAATTGGTCTCTTCGTTGAATAAAAGAGACAACATGAGGAGGTAATAAGTCAACCAAAGGCTTGGGAGTGACCTGGGATTTCAAAATCTTGAGTTTTGCTGGATCATAACTAACAACGGTGCTGGGCTCCCCATCATACAGGTTTTAGACCGCATCATTTCCTGCAACGCTCCATCTGGGTGGAGGTCCTCAGGACAAGTTCCTGCTTCAGCTATTGCACTTTGAATCCTTTCGACAACTAGAGATTGCACAACTGTTGGAACACGATACGGGAGCTGCTGATTTGAATTCAGTGATTGTGTGCCTGCATGCTTGTTTAGAGCAATTGAAATCTCTCTCGCTTGTGTCGACTCATGCAAATGACGGGCTATGGGAAGAGGAAACGGATCACCATGCTTTTGATACTCACCCCCAAAAGTCCATCTCAACAACCTCAAAAATGTGCACTTGAAACGCGGACTGCCCAGGTTGTCAAACAGCAATCCACCAAACCGCCGAAAAGACTAGGCCGACCCGGCAGCGGACGAAGATGCCGCCGCCTTCGGTTTTGTTTTGTCACCACGACCTCGTCCTCGGCCCCGCCCACGTCCATCTCCATCTTGATCATCTGATGAAACTTTCTTCCTGGAAAACTCTTCACGGTAAAGTCTGGCCTGTTTCTGAACTTGCGCTCTCTCCTTGAGTCTACTACCAACCCATTCTGAGAAGCGAAGGACCTAAATTTCACCTGAAGGACCAAGAGGTGGTTCCATGATAACATCCAATCCTGAATAGTCAGGATTGCTAGGATTCCTGGTGGTTGTTATTTCAATCTGCATCAAACGCCTTGTCAAGATTTCAACGCCAACAAGATTGCTCAAATCAACTTGGTCGCTCGACAAGAAGTTCCTCAAGGCATCACAAATTACTCGATATTCATGAACACCTGCTGAGTACGAACTGATCCCACTATGCACTTTCCAGTTCAAATGGTAGTTAACAAGATCGGATGAGCCTAAACGCACGCTTTGAAGAAACTCCTTTGTGGCTCTGGGACCAACAAAAGGCCAATCAGGAATAATATCTGAATTTCTCATCAAATCAATTCCTCGACCAAACTCGAGAAACCTACGATCTTGAGCGTCTCGAAAGTCTCCTAGCAATCTCAAATCACCCTTGGTCTTCTCCTTTTCAATGATCCAAGCCGCCTTTGCAGAGGCAGAGGTTCGACGTGCGAAAACTTCTTCTCCGTTTTTCTCAATAATGGCCGAATCTCTAAAAACGACCCCATTGTCAACCGCATCATCATCAACCAGTTCTCCGAAGTCAGCACGTGAAGGATCAGCAATGATCCATTCCAACTCTTCCACCTCTGCAACCGTAGCGTCGTTCCAAAGATTGTTCATGGTCTTGGCCCGACGCTTCAGTATTTGTAATTCTGCTCGACTCACTTCATCGAATGCATACACAAATGGATTTTGGGGAGCGGGAAAGTCAGCTCTCCGGTCTAGAGTGATGTGGGTGGTGCTAGCAAGGTCTATTCGCTCAAGCTCTAGGTCTGGTGTTGCACCAATCAATCCATACTCCAGGACTGCACTTTTCCAGCAACAAACGATGGTGCCAAAAATATCCTCCCAAGTCGGCAGGATAATGCCTCAAGATCTGAGGCTCCTTCAAGTCCAACGTTTTAGGATGCCCTGCCATTTTTCTAGAGAAGTGCTCTTCTCAGATCCGACGGTCTTGTTGGACCCGCTTTGCCTGCTACCACCTTTGGAGCAGGTAGTTGCAGAAGTTTCGGACCCACCGTATTCTCAGAAATTTAACTTAGAGATTTCTCACTTTCACTTCCGCTTGATTCTGAATCAAGTTAAATGGATGAGGCAACACTTGATGGTCTACGAAACCAAAGTAGCCAAACAACCAAAAGGATCAAAAGCTCTGCAAAGACAATGACTGAAAATTTTATCAGAATTTGATCTTCGCAAGAATTGTTCACTCCAAGTAAGTTCAGATCGAAAAGATGCCAACTCAGCTTGAACTATCGCCTGTGCTCTACTCTCGTCACGCCACCAAATGGAACTTAACAGATGGCTAGCAATCAATAAAAGAGAGAAGGCACGAGGGGATAACATCTACTCCTTGACCCGAAAACTTGAAGAATTATCAAATAGGATTTTCACGAAATCGCAGTCAATTTTTTATAATATTTTTTATATTAAAAAAAATAATAATATTATATAATATCAAAAAATAATATATAATATACGATATATATTATTAATATAAATATTTTAAATATATTTTATATATTATTATTTATTATTTTTATTTATTTTTCTNAAATATTTAATAATTATTTTCTTAATTATATTTATTGTTTTTTCATTTATTTAAAATTTTTATTACCGGCCTTTATAAGATATTAATAATATATATCATATATTAATAAATAAACATATTTTTTTTCAAAATTTTAAATAATTTCTTTTAAAACATCTTTTTCTTTAAACAAAAAAAATATATTTCAAATTAATATTAATTTTTTAGCTAATATTAAATATAAACAAATTATTATTTTCATATAATAATCTAAGATATTATTATATATGTTTTTTTTTGGATTAAAATTTGACCCCATGATCATGATTATAGAATCATCGATCATATTCTCTCAGAATTGTCTTTGACAATTTTCCTGCGACTCCTGGATGCCAATGTTTTGCATATACCCAGGAGGAACGGAGGAACTACGTATTCTAGCACAAACATGTATCTGGCCAAATGATAATATTTCAGCAACCTAGATCTCCCTTTCTCAATTACATTTTGGGGTGAGGTCGTGTGAGGTCGCTATAATTTGACCAAATGTATTCAATCCACACGCTCAGTCGTGGCACTACTCAATCCATGGTCGAACTGCTGTGGCTACGTCGGACTGTCCGAGCAGAAAAACCTCAAGCTGTGGAAGGGTTGGTTTTTGACGTGGATCGCCTTGATTTTGTTGGAGGGGAGGTGCCTGGGTACCCGAAACAAGCAGTTTTAAAAGTGGATGTTTGGTGAAACAAGCATTTTTTTAGGTGAAGAATTGGAATCATCCAATTGAAACAACCACTAATAAACGGATGTTTGAGGCTCCTTGGGCACTCATCCCATGAAAATATGATATGTGTATATATATAGAGGCACACACACATGCAGCATTGAATGACACAACATAGGGCCCCTATTTTCGACGCTGTGCTGACTGTATATACAGTATTATATACTGTAAATAGGATGTATATCAGTATATTATTTATTACCAATGGATATAAAGACAACAATCTTTACTGTCATTGTTGGAAGATTCCACCCAATCAACTCAGTTTTTGTGGGTCCAAAAGTTATCTTTCATCAGAACTCCTCACCCAAATGCATAAGCGCTCACTGTGGGCAACCTGCTGATCGCATGTTCAACCATTTCATGGCCTTTCTTTTCCAGAGCAAGGACCATAATGAAAAATGACGCAAGGCGACATTTTGCCGAGTTCTAAGCCGCTAAAAGTGCCGTTTGTGCCAGGGATCCCCTACTAAAAAGGAACATCCCGCTGGTGATTGTATATATTTACAAAAAAATCAGCAAAACATGTGTTTTGATCCGGTGCGTTGCATGTCAGACATCAGTGGCTTTTGAATGATGCAATACGGCACTCAAAGACTAAAATCTGCCTGCAATCCTCAAATGTGATATGTGCAACATTTTATGAACCAATAAGTTGACAGAACTTGAACTTAAGTCACCCAACGTCTTTTTTTGTGTGATCTCACAATCATAGCCACAAGATATCGGCTATCTGTCTCAGTTGTCGCCGTCCGCGTTGTGGCCATCACTTTCCCTCTGTCTTCTCTTTATCATTCAGTAGCGCTGCAATGAGGTCTGGATTCGTAAAGAGATCCATCAACTCCTGTGGGAAAGAAAAGCCAAATGATCGGCAACCTGTGAACTCTTTATATCTCGATCCATGCAATGAATACAGTATCCATAACAAGACCAACATGAACACCCAACATAATGAATATCAACATGTCAATACCAAAAATGTATTCAAACACAACTTCCTGGTGACTCTCAACATTTTTGATGCCACATCATATAAAGGTTCCTTCCTTTGTTGTTTCAACCCTTCCGTCTCACCTTTGCAACTTTGCCAGTGATATGAGCAACCCCAACTTCGTGCTTTCAAGACGCCAACTGTTATGCCAATTTGGGGTATCCTTTCAGTATCAATGACATGACCCAGAAAGACCCCTAGATGCTAGATGTTCCAATGGTTTTTGGGGCAATGTGCCAAGTCAGGAGACAAGGACCCTTCCCTTTCCAACTAAGAGCCAACCTTACCTGACTTCATGAATCAACTGGTGAGTTTCATATAAACAGCACTCGCAGGGTATGGATACCCTCCACAGGACAACCCATGTCCTTGGAAGACATATTTGGTGCTTCATCGTCGCCTAGAAGACTGGAAAATGGATAGAGATGGCTCACAACTCATAGGAAAAATGGTGGTACCCTTGGGATGGTACCCTTAATGATCAACCCATATACACATTATATAGTGAGTATCTATTGGGTATATCCCCTTTTAAAGGGCTTCTTGGGGGGAGTTAAATAGCTACGGTATCATCCCAAGGGTACCACCATTTTCCCTATGAAACCTGGCTGGTGAGAATCATGTTACAAGCTACTGGACTGGGCTGAGTCACCATTGACCAAAAAAAATGTGCGTGGCGTGTATGTTTATTCAATTGGCCCGCTTATATTTTGTGTGTTTGTGTGTTTGTTGGTTTGTGTTTGTGGGGTTGTAGATTTTTCGGTTCGTGTTTTTTGGGCTGTGTGTTTGTTGGATGCATGCACATCAAAGATATGAATACCATCATTACATGTGTATACCGATGTGTGTATATAACATGTTAAATATTATGCAATCAACTGTTGCACCGAAAAAACATGTTGCAAAATAGGGCATGTAAACACTAGGAATTGATTGAATAAAATACACAAAAACCCTGAGGTTTGCCAACTGCACATGAAATCCGATGTGGTTTTCTATCATTCCCTAAGGTTCCCAAAAAAGGTTCCCCCGAAAAAAAAATGCTTGGGTTCCTGGCATTGGAAACCGTTTTTTTTTCAGGAAGCCTATAAATTTGTCATTATATATATCCATTTTGAGATTCCTACCCAGTAAGTCTTCAAAAAAAATCATAAAGTCCTGGCCCCGGATTCTAGGAGGAGGTAACGTATTTCAACGTCTTCGGTTGTAGGGCTTTGGAGGTTCACAATTTAATGAAATTCATCACGCGACCGACGGCACCTTCCTTTGGCTGTTCTTTCTCAGGCTTTTCCTCTTCGGCCTGTAACTAACCAAAGGAACATGGTGTGCCGTTCCCATGGGACGCAATTAAAATGGGATATGTCGATACAAATCTATACGACTCTGGTGCGAAAGTTGAACACCGTGGTGTCGGATCCAGTTTTCTTGCGAACCCACTGCAAGCCATCATGTAGAGTACCTTCATGATCCTTCCATATCAAAAAGTATCAACAGTCAAAACTTAAAACCATTTTTTTGAGGCCAATGTCATATTTCAGCGGGTAAACATAGGCCATTTTTCCTGGGAAGGGGGGGCGTTTTTTCATTGACTTTTTGTCTGGGTGGTAGCTCCGGGGATCACAGTATTGATGAGTCAATTTGAGTAATTGCATGTAATTGCAACATGCCCCTTTCTATGGCCACCCATCATCCATGATGCTGTTGATGGAAGAAATCCTGCAACAGTTGCTATGGTAAACATCCCATTATTTACAGGGTTTCATACATGTCAGGTGCTGCAGGACTTCTTCCAGCAACAGTATCATGCATAATACTACATAATATGTCTGTATTGAAACTTTACCTTTTCAAGTCACAATTAACGAAACCTGAGAGATACATCCTCAAATACTAATAACCCACAAAAAAACACCATAGGGACGGAGACGTTATGCTACAGCATAGACCAACAAAGTTAGAATATGTTCCTTACCAAAACTAGTGGCTAGTCAACCTACACCCCCGTGACGTACCCCCCCCCCAGAAATAAGGCCTTATTGATGGCTTATTTATCAAATTTAACCCTTATCTCTGAAAAGGGTACATTAGGTTGACCAGCCAAAAACAACTCAGTCCCCTCAAGTACTGGTTTGAATCCTGGTTCAAATTTCAAACACGATTTTCATGGATGTTTGTTATAGGCCGGCAAGCTATCTCCATCTCAACCCCCCCGAAGTTGATGGGCCACATGGCGACCTTCGCCTTGGTCGTCTCTTTTGGAACGGCTGCTGCACCAGGTGCTGCCACCTATAGAGGTGAAACAACAATTTGGGAGGTCAGGGAAGGGTCAAAAATTCAATCCCCTGCAGTTGTTGGTGCCCCTTGTGGTAGCAACACCACCACAACAACAACCAGAACGGCAACAGCAGCAACAACAACAACAACAACGACGAGACTTTTGTTTTGCATTGGTGTGTTGCAGAAGGCTCCCATCCCGTATGTTTTTTTAATTTTTTTCCGGGGGTGGGAAGGGTGGAAGGTCAAATCCACCTGGGGAAAAGGAACAAATTAATCGATTCACAAGTGCCGGCTGTTAAGGAATATGAACTCGTTCCCAGGAAGGTATCTGCATGAACTGATAAGTTTGTGAGCTACACACAAATCCTGCCCAATCAGTAAACCAGTCAGATACACAAAAATCCTGCCCAATCATGATGTCACCAAAGTGTGAATCATCCAAAAAAAACAAAAACAAAAATGCAAACAAAGCCAGGCATCAGGTGAAAACACTCTGCCTACTAGACGGGGGCAACTTTGAGTTTTTAGATTGGCAAAACTATCCTGCAAGAGTCTCTTGGCCAGTAAGACCGGCCATCCGATCCACTGGACTTCGGAAGCTTTTGTTTTCCAAAAAAAAATTGCACAAACAGGCGCACATGTCTTTGTTTTATCAAAACCAAAAAAAAGACAAGATTCTCTTTACTTTAGTATGGAATCTAATTCTATTTCATGGCTACTTCACCTAACCACCCCTAACCTACCCTCCAGAGAAGTGGGTTTCCGGGTTTCTTTCGGGGTGTTTTTTCGTCGCCGAGTCTCAGGACCGCTTTCTCCAATGATTCCCAACAAGCTGCCATTGCCTCAATGGAGGAATGGGCTTCTTCAATTTCTGGATGTTCTTCAATTTAATGTTTAATCATACGTATAACAATAACGTTGTGTAGAGCCTGTAACGTTGGCTGCAAAAAGTTCCTTGATTCAACACACAACACCTACTTTCGGACCTGATCAAATCCATAAGAAAACAACTTTATCCTCCAATTGACCTCAAGAACATCAATAAGCTGTCAATCGCTGTGGTCATAGATTTAGATGCAAAAGTCTTCACAGGATGAAACATGTTCATGTACAGTATATATGATTTGGATGCAGTTCAATACGTGAAAAAACATGAAAAAACATAGTAGATTTGTTTTTGTTCTTGTTTTCATATTGTCCTTTCCTTGGTGATATTTGGAAATAAATTCCATGCTAGCATCATCTGAAACACCAAGTATTCCCCACCTAAGATGGCCGCAACTCCCATGCCCTTCCCATGCCCTTCCCTACGTCCCAGCGGCGTGGGATGTGCGTATTCAACTCATACAGCGCCTTCAACACCTGTCACCCATGTGAATTCAACCAAGTTGCACATGAGACCAATCTTATGCTGGGTATGAAACATCAAAGTTAATGCATCAATTCAGCGGTCGTTTAATTAAGTATTCAAATCTCGCCATTTTTTGCATACATTTAGGTAGGGGATCTTGTTGCATCACATCTGGGTATGAAAATGTTCCATTCTTCAACGGTTCAAAACAAAATCACTTGTGAGGGACGTCCCTAAAAGAGAACCATAGATCGCGGAGTGAGATACGTTGAACATCGTTAAACAAATCCTAAAGCTTGCGCTTGAATTTTGAAGCAGTTGGGCATAGCAAATGCCCGAATCCCAAAATGATAGTAGAAATGCGAATCCGTCCAAAACCCAAATGTACATCACATTTGAACATGATTTGGATTTGTGTATTTCGTGTACTTCGTTTGGTGTATTGCTCTGATTTTGAATTTGAGCTGGTTTCATTGCAAGGCAGTTGGGAATTTATGGAATTCAAATGTACTAGTAGCAAGTCTAACCAAGTTCCAGCCAAGTTCCTGGGTTTTCCACGGACTTTTTCCATCCAATGTACATCTTATTTTTGTTTTCTTGGTCAAGTTGGGGGTGGTACCACCCCCGGAGTTTTCTACACATGGCAATGGAAATTCATAAGCAAATTAATGAGTCGGATGTATTCTGGGCAAATTATTTTTTTGATTCCTAAACCTGAATCTGAGGTGATTTTGGGGGGGAAGATACCCTGACTTTTTTGCCATCTTTTTGGGTGACCTCGGCTGAGGTCCCTATAATTTGTCCAGATGTGTCTCCTATCAAAATGCGAATTGATAATGAAAAAAACAAAATCAAATTTCATAATCCAATACGATGTTTGCATTTCACAAAAACGCTTGAAATATGGATTTTCCAGCATCCATTTCCGGTACTCGTTTACCAAAAGGGAAAGAAACAGACCTCAAGGTTATTGTGGGGAGGGGGGTGGAGGATTCCAAGAGGAACCCCATCTCTCCGCCTCTGGACTTTCTCCAGCGGGTAATAGATATAAAGCGAGGTTTCCATCGAGTCGAGCTACTCCGGCACGGGACCTCAGACTAAAGGCGTGTTGATTTCTTGATGTTCCTAAGAAGTTGCGGTCCAAAACCATACGAAAAATTCATCGAACATGTGAAGATGGTTTCCAAAAAAAAACATCTCTTCAAAGGGATTCAAATTTTCAAGTTTCCGGTGCTTGCAGTAAGTCCAAGTAGGATTTTTCGAGGTCGAACTCTTTTCCTCCGGCCATCAGTGCCGAATATCCCCCTATTTCTTGAGGATTCCCCAGTGCGGTCCCCGAACCACACATGCCTGGATCCAACCTCTTCAAACTTGGGAACATTTTGAGAAAAAAACAAAAATTCACAAAGGCAGCCCAACAACTGGGCAGCCTATAAAATATTCGTCAAATTAGACATCTTCCCCAAACAGGGCTGAAAATAAAATAATATCTGAAATCACCACCTTGAAAATCTTACACCACACGGTATTGCTTCTTCCTACCGCTCATGGGAACTTCAGCGGATTTTTTCCCACCGAAGAAAAGTCACGACGCTAAAAACTGACTCAGCAAATCACAAAGTCTCCAACAATTTCGGTCACGTTGCCAACAAAATTTGCACTCACCCTCAAGATCAAAGATACACCCGTTTTTTTCCAACCAAAATATATTCCATTTGGGAATTGCAACCGAGGCACTTGGTTTTGAAGTACTTGATGTATTCATCAAAAGACTTCTGATCCGTTGGTGTAATGGGATCCAAACTTAACACACTGCCACCTTTGATTCTCCGAGCTGCCTCACGCAGGGCTCAGGCAGCCGGGAAGTTGAAAACTGCGAGTTTACCTCCCTGAAAATGGGAGTTTTTCACCCCTGGAAAAAGGAGATTCGTTCATTTTTAGGGGAGTGCATCAGAAAATGCATCACCCAACTCCTTTCCTCCAATATCATTCAGTGTGACTGATTACAAGAATGTAGACAGTTGGCTGAATCGAAAAGGATCAGCTCGGGTGGAACCCTTATTTCTCTAATGACATGTATCCAACATCAAATGGCACAACGATTCATCTTTCGAGATGTTTTGATCATTCTGCTCCAATTATACCATGACCATTCAAAGTTTTACATACCTCAAGGGAGATTTTATCGATAGTGGGTGCATGTATTCTATAGATGTAGACATGCAACAATACTCAGAATAGAAATCAAACCTTGCCAGTGCAAAAAACAGCCAACGAAAAACTGCCCATGATGCCATGTCACATCATCGAATGGCACACGATGTTTGATATCCAGCATGGCTGGTGTATGCTGTGCGGCTGACCTTACAGCTACTTCAATCTCTTGCACTTTTCCTGGAGGGAAAGGTTGTTTTTTTTTTTTGTGGTAGTGAAACGAGCTCCCAATTTCTGTCGCCAAAAAGCTATCCATTTTTTGCACAAAAACCCATATGCTCCATGTATGTATGGTATCTTTACCCTACATTTACCAAAAAAATCAACTATTCATGTAGGTAAATCATGGTAAATATACCAGTCCCATGGATGATATGGCTACTCAAGTGAGGATGCTACATTTACCATAAAAATCAACGGAATCCATGTAGGTAACTATGCCTTTCTTCCCATAAATCCGGATCCTACGGGGTGCTCAAAGTTCTCTGGTTGACTGGTCCTCGATGTAAGGTCACACGCGCAGGAAGTCGCTTGGCACCATTACGTGCCAAGGTTAATACACCTGGCCGCCAGGTTGGGATGAAGGGAAATTCCTGGTGGATATGAATATCAAGTTTTTTTGAAGAATTCCTCAGTTCAAGATGATGATGATGATGATGATGATGATGATGGTGATGGTGATGGTGATCATGACAGTGACCTTGATGACGAATTTTTTAACGACTGATGATAGTCAACGAAGGATGGTGAGTGAGTGTTTACTGATAAATGATGATTATGATGATGCGTGATAGATATTAATATATGATGAATAACTAGCGATGAATGGCAATGAATGATCAGCAAAAAACCCTACAAAAATCAAAATACAGCTAAACTACCAGTTTGAAACATACTTATAGTCATCCCTCACCCATCTTGGTGAGTCGACAAATTGCAAAACAACTATGCCAGAAAACAATGCTGGACCTTAAGTCTCGGAACTATCTCGTCGATAAGGGGGTTGTAAGCCCATCCCATCTCCACGAGTCTTCCCCATAAAAAAGGTGCTCAGCCGCTTGTGCAACTGCATTCATGGAATCCTGTTTTTGTGAAGGGCATGCCACAAACAAAAGTGGTAGAACAATATGACAATTTTAATCTACCCAGCTATATTAGACATGATTCATGATCACACCCGAAACAAATCGAGTGACTTAAAATGTTCAGTGGTGAAAGAAGGGTTTCAAGCCCTTTCACCATCCAGCTGGTAGTCAGCAATGAATGGCATAATTCGAAGGAAGCTGCCCTATCACTTGCAATTAACTTTGCCTCACATCTTCAACAAGTCACCTGTCACCACATTGAGTCTCACCCCTTCAATCCCTAAACACCGGCAGCCCACCTGCCCACAGTGCATCTTTAGCCTGGGGAACAAGACCCTCCCATTCCCAAAACCATCAGCTTTTCAGGAACCAGTGGGGACTGAAGGTTATTAAGGGTTCCCTTCATAAAAATAAACAGACTATTTACCCACTGTTACAGGGTTAAGGCATGACACGATGTATCGATATATAGTGCGTTTATATCTGTATAGACTGTATTTATAATAAACATATCTGTACAAACTAGACAGTATAAAACATCAACTGCATCAGCAGCTGCAAAAAACGTTGCCCGGTGAGCCCCGAAACAATCATAAACATATAGCTCAAACCCGACCTACAGAAACTAAGCCACCATCATCAGTATCCCATTGTGTAGAATCTATTTCCCAACTTCGAAATAGCAATGGCCAGCTGTACAGTCTGGACTCCAGCGTCATCATGGGATATCAAGCTGCGTATTATGATGCTTTTCAATGAAATTTAGTATGTCATGTCACATGTCTCATGTTTCCGTAGTATAAAGGCTCCTAAACTACAACATACCATAACCTCGCTATCATTTCCCATCTGGACCAATGGGAATTTTGGGCTAGGTAATTCCAGGTGGAACAAGGCTTTCCCTAGCTGCCTGATATTGTTCCCTCAAGACGGGTGGCTCCCTGAGAGTTGAACAACGAGCTTTGTTCCTTGATGTTCCAGGCCCCTAACGACGTTCCCTCGACGTCCGATTTCGGACCGTCTGAAAAAACAACATCATTTTCTAGGGGTTATATGCATGCATATATAATCATATAAATATATACATATATATGCGTGTGTGTTTTACCTTCAAGGGCGTTGATTTTTTTCAAATAGATAATTTTCAGATTTACCTTTCGTTCTCCAACAACCTCCAGACGTAACCTCTATTTCCACTCCGTAACTTTCCCGCCTCAGGAATGTGGTTTCCGGAATCCAAAGCGCCCAAAGGAGTTACACCTGAGTGAGTTTTTGGAGCGTGACCAAGGGGGAACCAATCCTTGGGAATTTGACATGTTAATTGTTAATCAGTTGATTTCATTTGAGCTTTTCTTGGGCAAAATTTCAACAAAACACAAACACCTGAGCCACGAAAAAAAAAACAACTCTCACTTCCCATGATACTGGGTGATAGGGATCCCTATAATGGCATATTATAACCCCCGCAAAAATGGGGTAGTAAAATCCCCCATATACCCTAAACAACCCGGGTTTTTCATGTTTTTTCATTGCTCACATGCTGACTACATAGCACCTCCCTTTAAAACCAAAAGCTTTGATAATAGGCCCAGATTGCCCCAAAAGGAAAGGATCATCTTCCAAGCCATTGATGTTCAGGCGCTAAAATGCGGTTTCAGGGAGGGTAACAAAAACGTTGAAACGTTTCAACGGAAAAAATGGGAAAGAAGTATCTGACTTGGATGAAAGATTATTCAAAAAAACAGCAATTTGGTAAACCAGTTCATTTTGGTATACTTTGGCAGATGTTTTTCGATTAAGAATGTAGACTTAAGAACAAAAATCCCTCTCCCTCACACAAGTGAACGAGAAACTCATTTAGTCCAACTACATTTTGAAGGGATCTGCTAGTTCCCTAGGGCTGATTACTCAAGGAAACATCACCTCATGTTTCACATAATAAATACACATGTTCTGTGGGAATCTTCGGTCCCCAGCTGCCGAAAGGTTTGACTTTTTGAAGGCTTATGCCTTCAGCCCATTGGCTCCAAACTGCCTCGAATTCATCTATTTGCCATTCTTCACCGAAAAAAAACACATGAAAACATGGCTTGAAAATGGCAAGTGGTTGAAGCCAACTGGTGCTAGTCAAATCAGGATCTTCCTTTCAAGGCTTCTATGACTTAAAGCAAAGTAGTCTATGGTGGTTGGAGGGGCGATGTTAAATTTCAGGGGTGTACTACTTCACTGCGGCTGGGTAACTAGCTCCACCTGGACTTCCTTCCAGAGTTTGCAGAATTGCTCGAGCAACATTCGGATCTTTAAGCATCTCCGCCTGCTTCTCCTGCGTTCACAAGAAAACACAAGGAAGTTCCATGCTAATGGGTCATGGTATTTTCACACTTCAGGAGTTATCAATATGTGAAATCATGTGAACTATATACAAATACAATCAAATACGCTCAGTGTTTGTTTCAAATGCTGATCAGACATGTTACATGTCAATAATGCACAAAAAACAACATTAAACTACAACCATATTTGAAAACATGAGGCGGCAGAAGGGCTGCCATCGTATCATGAGGTCCCCACATGCCATTCATGACACAAACCTGTAGAAAAGAAACGCTGAACACACACCAATACATTTGAGGGAGAAGGCCATCCACCTCATGGTTGGTCATTTTTTTCAAGAATCGGTTGACAAAACCCCGCCATTTCGACTCATTCCCCTATTTCTTGCAGGAGGACCCCACGGAAAAAGGCTTCGTTTACTTTGGGGGTGAATTCCGCCGAAAGGTGTGGTGTGTCCAAATATGATGGATTTATCACAGTGGAGTTTCTTTTGATTTATCATTCAAACCCACCTTCGAGATGACATTGATATTGCCTGATGCCACCAATCCAAGCAAACATCATTTGGGACAACAATGACACCTAAAACGCATCATAATCTATAATGATGAGGTCTCACTCAAGCTGAGAGTGCAAATTTTTACTGAAGCGAATGGTTGAAACATGTGGTTTCATCTATCCATGTTCATCTTCCATCATCTTTGTTTGATTTGTCCATTTAATCAACCATCTTCCTCCCCCTTTTGCCAACTTCCATTTTCTATGCAAAACCCCGGAGGAATCAAAACACCACGCGAAACCAAAACGGAAAACATCAAAGGTGAGATGGAATCTCGATGTGCTTTTTGACAATTTTGCTATGGGATCGGCTCATCGGCTCCTTGCTGGATTGCACAAATTCCATGGCCAACTGTTTTCCAGGCTTGCTTGACTTAGGCTTGATGTGTGCCTGTGGAAAACAGGCAGCCGGTCGCTAACAAAAACCCCATAGTTTTCAAAACGCCGCATTGAGATTTGAAAGAAAAATCACCGTCTTTTTTTAAGGTTCCTACCCAAATTCGAGGAGACGTAAGGGTACTTGGCATGTGCAACAAGATGGATTTCGTGGGTCTGTACTGTAACATCCTTCATGTGAAACCACTAAAGCAAGTGCTGCAAACTATTCTTCTTCAACTTGGGAAATCTTGCCCTGGTGGTCTGAAAGTTCAAGTGCCCATCCACCACCCCCCCAAATCTGCCCATCGATAAGGCACCGTCGCTGCAGCTAAAAAAATGGGTTTGCCCGTGGCTGGAGGCCCAGGTAAGGGTAGCATACAAGCATGTGGTTGAGGTACCATGGGTCGACATGCTTGCATCATAGGCATTTGGTGAGCCATAGGCATCATGGGACCTAACATGCCACCCACGTTGGATGGACCCAACGGACCCATATTTCCTGGTCCTTTTGGCCCTGCGCCCGGTGCTTTGGCAACACCTCTGGCTGTCATTTGAGCAATCAGATCTTGGGTGCCATAGCTACCATTGTGCACTGGCGCTGGTGGTGGAGCAGGAGGTGCTGGAGGTACCGGTGGAGGTGGTGGTAAATCCAAACGTGGTTTCTTGGCATCGGGTACTTCAGCTGCGTTGTCGCTGATCATGATGCTCCTGAGAAGTTGGTGCTAATGGAGGTTCCAGAGTGGGGACCAAACGTGGTTGGTTGAGCGTTTTTTGGACTGACAGGATCGAATCTCCAACTTAGATAAGTTAATATCTAAGGGAAACACACCGGAAAATCGATGAACATCACGTGATTCATACTTACAACCATGTCAAATCTGAAAGTTGGTACCAGTACAACTTTCAATGTGTTTTCTACTATGGGTACAACTGTTTGGGTGTCTCAATCAATCGAGTTTCAAGCCGAGCTTCCAAAGAAATCAAAATACATTCGGCGCATCGCAGGGTTCGGTCGAATAGATCGGCACAAAAACTCCTACTGGTTTTTGTTTGGCTAAGATCTGGATCCTTTAGGTACGAACTTTTAAGTCAAAAATGTCAAAGCTTTCAGGCAGCTAAGGCCTTAGCAAGCAAATATGGAATATAATCATATATATCAAATGCCCACTTTAGATTAGTTTGGTCATGTCTGACCTGGGGATCGGCCCTACATCTTTTGTCCCGTGACACTTTGGGCCAGCTCCATAAGGGCTTCCGCCATGTTGAAGCAGCTTGAGCAACAAAAATGTGGAGCGACTTGCAGCCGAAGCCGGCAGCAACAAACGTTGGGGGTATCCCCGGCCCACAAACAATGGAAAATGGAGGTTTATAGGAGGCCCTTCATAAAAATGAACAGATTATTTATTTCACTGTTAGTGGGTGGGGGATACCCCCAAAACAAACTGATGAGTCGTTTCCGAAAATCTTCTCCATCATGTCATCATGATGAAGAATAAGAGAAAACAGACTTGCAGTGATACTCTCAAAATATCTCAAGGGGAGGATTGATGAGATTACTGATAGATGAAATTGATCATGATGACAATAAAAGGCATGACAGTGCAAGGGTGGATATCCGTGGCATAACCGCAGTGCGTCAACAAAAGAACTATCATCGTACGTGCAATCAAATTGCTGGGCGTGCCAGGGTTGATATCCCAACCCAATTTTGATGCAGCATCTAGGATGAAACTCACAAATACTCACAATTGATAAATTAGTTTTGGTTGAAGTTGCAAGCCTGGAAAATAGCACTATTCATCACCAAACGGTACTACAGGTAAATGTATAGCAACTGGCGGGAATCGCTCATCTGGTTGGTTATTTAGTACAATTTTTTCAAAGGATTCCAATGAGCAAGAAAAACAAGGGGAGACTGGTGGTTCATTCTTGTTAAGCAGTTAAGAACCCGGCAATGACAAGGTCATCAAAGAATAATGATATCAACATACACCTGACATCATCTGACCCTTACGTTTTCACCTCTTCCCACTGCAGCTCCTACATTTGGGGGGAGGTGATAGGCGTTAAAGGCCACGGGCTAAGCAGCTGCTACACGACAAGTGACGCAAGGCAGCTGACAAACGTCTGGCCCAGTTATGTTGCTTGTTCTCCTGTGGCAGGCATCGAGAAGTTCTCATCAATCTTTCTACCTGTCTCCGATGAAACTATCTATGAGATTCAGTAGTTTAGTTTAGCTGTAATTCTTGGACCCGACATGAGATGTAAGTTGACCCTGCTTGACAAAGATCACGCTACAGATCCTTCTAAAACGTTTTCGACCTACAAGTAATGGAGTCCAAATGAATTCAGGTACGCAAGCCCTACCTCTCAGAAGTTTTTCCACAGTTTTCAAGGTGGCCCTACTGACATATCATCAGCATTTTCAAGTGCGTACATTGTGTCACTAAGGGATCAGGAGCATTAAGTGGGATCGTGAAGGGCGCTGTGTGCATGTGTGTGCGTGCTTTTGCTTTTGTGTGCGTACCTCCAACCAATTCTTTTTAATGTGACATTAAAAATTTCATCCATGCTGTCTATATTGTAATTTCAATCACATATCACTGATGTGAAAAGTCATGACAGTACAAAATGTAAAGTTCCAAAATTTTGCATCCACAACATCTCTTTTTGTTGCAAGGTGGTGCACAATGGTGAATGCTTATGAGTGATGATCGCCATTTTCCGGCCTGAATTGGAGTTCCCCCAGGACTTTCAGGGGTATGACCTTCCCTAACAGGGGAAGGTCGCAATTTTCCAAGTTTTCACGCCTGAAAACCAGAAATCACCCAACCCCCCCGGGGATTCAAACAGGGTTTTGACTTTACCGGGCAATGCCGGCCTTGGACTTGACACATTTTCTTTTCAAAGTCTGATAGCTTGACAGTCGTTACCTGTGAGGGTCACCTTCGGTGGGGTTTCAAGTGAAGGGGAATTTATGGGGCGATTTTTTTTCTCGATCTGAGCAGTGAACCTCACTTTTGGGATATCTTTTTTTTGGACCAGAAAGGATGAAGTGGAAGACCATTGAAACCACTTACTGTATACGATGCAGAGTTGATGGAGTGAAAAAATGACCTTGATTTGGACATGCCATGATATAATGTGTATATATGCAAATAGTTATAGATAATTATTGATATGAGTATTATATGTATATATGTATATAAAAAATGAGATATATACATGTGATCCCCTCGCCGTGGTAGTTGGGAGTACCACTTTTTTCGTGCCAGTTCCAACTACAAGATCCTCCATGAGCTCAACAGCATCCACGGCCTGACCCATGGAGTTTTGGTGAATGGCATGTGTGAACAATACCATCCCTGAAGTTTAACAGCTAGCTCCTAAAAAGTTAGGCCATCCCAAAAGGAAAGAATGCTCGTCCAACCTTCCAACCATCCATTTTTCAGGGGCGAGCTGTTAAACTCTGGGAGCGTATGTCTTTCCATTTTCAGGGTGGTGGTTTCAGCCCAAGGGTTTTATGGTTTAGGGTTGAGGGTTTTGGGAAATGTCCCAGTCAAATTGGATGAATTTATTTCCAGGGGGACAAAAAATAAAACGGCTTTGAAAACGCCTTAATTCTGAATGTAAACATGTATGTGGTTCAAAGAAAAAAATACTACATTCTATGTTCCAAACAAATTAATTACATTCTACCTTCACAAACTAAATAGGATAAGACTGATAACAAGAAAAAACAAAAGAGGGAGAGAGAGAGAGTGCTACATTGTTCGCCACATTTTCTCCACCTAGTGAAACGTAAGTTCATTGCATTGGAAGTTCACCAAGTGCTACAATATAGGATGTCCACCAAACGTCAACTAATGTATATACATATATATATAGAAACTATGTATTACAACCACTTGTTCAAAAGTAGGATGGATTAAGTAGGAGGTTACCCCCGTGACATTTTGGTTTTAACGGATTTTGTTCTCAACATTGGCACCTGCACATGTTGTTGTTAAGTATAACTAACCCAATCGACACCCTTCATTGGAGATCGGCAACAGGAGGACCTGGTACTGTAGGCTCTCTACAACCGTTTCCACGCTTGAGACGTTATCCTTCATGAATCCATCATGCTCATCAACCACTTCAAACCCATTTGTATCAGATTCATATCATTATTTCTTCATATCACATCCAATACATCCAGCTAACTCATCCAGAACAACTGCCCAGAAAAAAAAAAAAAAACACAAATCTTAACATGCTGCAAATTCCATTTGCAAATCCCTATGTCAAGTAGCCCTCTTTGAAATTTGTGCCAAGACGGTGTCGCCTTATGAATTTGACATGATAGTTTCGTCTGGCTTCGCCAAAATCTGCGTGGATGCATGGAAAAAACGCCATGACATTTAGCTTACAACTTGTAAGAACCAAATTGTCAATCTGAACACAAGTTGTTTATTATCTGCTAGTATTTTTGCTTTTGGATGTTTTTTTTTTCAAAAAAAAAACACTGACTTTTGAATCCTCAACAAAGCAATCATCATCCCAACCAGGGGGGCCGTTTTAAAACATCCACGGCCTCATCCAAGCGGCTTCGCACACGTGTGAAGGCAGTGTTTGGTGCCTGGTAGTTAAGGTTGGTGGTGGAGCCTATTTCGAGTGCAAATCCCCAAGGGATTCCCATTTGTTTCATAAGGAAAGTCTAGAATATATAAGCTTCAAGTACCAACCAACCATTGTCTAAAATGAATGGATCTGAGCAATAGACCACTTCTGTACCAGGTATAGTTGTTGCCTTGATGGAGTTTCATGCTACCATTATTTGGGAGAAGCAAAAAAATCCACTGTGGATGTGAGGGTGGGTTGTTGAGGATATTGCTATACCTCAGCTGCTGAAATTCATCATGATTCAGGGATGCCACCCTGGGTTCAGTGCAGGTAATCCTGGGTCCTGCGGGAAAGTTTCGGCTATTTTTTCAGGAAGTTCCCCTTTTTTTAACGGGTTTTACCATTGGTTTTCCGCTTAGTCTCATGTAAGAGTTCATCCAAACATGTAGCTTTCCGAAAGCAGCTTTCTGTCTCCGGGTTTTTGTAAGCCCAAATCGAACATAGCTACTTCTCTCTTCCCGTTTTTATATGTATATACAAAGATCTACTTGAAACAAAATGCCGTACATGTGTACTATGGGAGTTGTGTGTGGCTTTCTATACCTTTGATCAATTCTTTGCCACCGGATGCAGCATGACATCCATATCTTCATCCCGGCGGAACAGCCATTGAACCTGGTGGCCATCCTTTCGCTTGCCGTTCAGAAACCTTGGAGGAAAATCACCACAGGTTGAGAGAGAAACCCATCAACAACTAGCTGCCGGGTTAATTGAAGTGAACCTGTGATCTTATGAGACTGAGCGACTTTTTTGAGGGGCATAAGTGCATCCTGATACCCGGTACCCTAAGCAACCATCTTTGAAGAGGATGTTTGGTGAAACACCAACTTTTTCATGTAATGATTGGGAATCATCCAACTGAAACAAGCACTTTAAAGTGGATGTTTCGTGAATCAGGATTATAGATATACTATCGCGACAGCACGGTGGAGGAGGAACATGCCCCAAGGAAGTTGATGGTGGAAACCAAAAAACGTGCCAATGCTTCGCAGTTCAACTTGTCTTGGGGAGCCACCTTCTTGTCTAGGTCTAGGTTTTTAAAACTGACATGCTGTTATTTTCTCAACGTCAATTTCTATGGATAGATGCCAACCTGTGGAGGTTTAAACAGTGGAAGCATTTCACGAGCAAACAAAAAAACAAACAAACAAAGAAACAAAGAAACAAACAATCAAACAAACAAACAAACAAACAAACACGCAAACACCTTCCACAACCCACGGAGCCTCCCAGAAAAAAACAACATATGCATCGCTGACAGGGGACACTCCCAAAGACCAGGTTGCTATGAAGGAGCTTTGACCTGCACGTGCTGAAAAAGTCTTCCAAATGGATGCACTTCTTGATAACTCACACACCCCGGTGCGTCATAAGAATAACACATGACCGGAGCAAGCTGAAATAAGGATCCATCAGCCAAGTCTAATCCAATCGATGAAGAATATACTAAGTTCATCTAAGTTCCCATGACTCATGCCAGTAGGCAACCCTTTGATTTGCTCGGCACGATGACCTCTTACAAAACAGCTTTGAGTGAGTAGAACTTACTTATATCTGCTGCTGATAATTCAGTAAACCTCCTGCCAACAAACCTGAACCGGAGCAAAGATCAGCAAATAAGATTGGGGCTAGGTACAGTAATTGAAAGCAAGCTATAACATGATGAGCAACAAAGGCTTAACAAATAAACATCTGATCATTTCCAAAAGGTCACACATCCTAAAAATAAGATGAACAAACATCAACAATGCCGAAGCATTTGCTGTTGATGGCCAATAATTATGGTTAACCACATGGGATGTTTGCAAACCCGTCATTAACCATTAGATTGAAATCGGGATAAATTAGCAAGCTCAACGGGTGCTCGTCGGATTTTTGAACCGTCCATTCAACGGGACTACAGTGAGTACACAAATTATGCTTGCCATATATAGGCAGGGTCCCAGAATAAACCTCCTGGTGCTGAAAAATCTTGGAATGGATCTGCCTGGGTATCCATCTCTCAGTTTAGGAGGTTAGTATATGCTTGGGGTATCTTTGGATTCCCTGCAGTTGCGTCTTCTTACACAGCAATCGGCATTCTAGCATTTAATGGTAAAACGAAGTAGCACTTCCCGTTGTCATGTTTGATGATTGGAAGGTAATCATCCATATCGTTCTGTCAGGGAGAAGCAGGTAGCAACAAACGCACAAAATCGTGCAATAAATTGATCCAAGCTACCCATTTGCCAAGATCTTCGAAAGTACAACCTGCGCTGCCCGCGGGTTGTTTCTTGAGAAACGCAAACTTTGGGATGTCTGTGGATGATTGTGCATACTGTACTTGGAATATAGTTATGTATCGAGCTGTTTTGGGGGTCTACAGTTGAAACCATGAACAAATTTCCGGATTTCCATTGATTTCCCCAAGAGGTGATTACGACTGGATTTGGGAGGCATTTTTGCAATTTCTGACCCAAATAGTTTTCCAGCACTGAAAACATCATGCATTTCGATGGCATGGAGGCTTGGCATCTGCATGTCTGAAGGTTTCCTCACCCATGACCATGTAGGCTGTTTAAACGTAGTACAGCCTAAAACGGGGTGGTTACAACCCCTGTTATGAACGGCCGTTATGAAGTCCTTCACTGCAAGAAGCTTCACTGCCTGTGGCACCCGGCCAAGCATCATCATGCAGCAGCCTGCTGATAAAGGCATGCGCCTGAATCAGTCTTTTTCTGTTCATGATAGCTTATGACATTGTAGAATTGAGTTTCAGAAAATTCAGCAGACAATAACATCTCTGACATATGGGTGTTTCCTCAATGGTGGAATCCCCAAAAACACCACCAAAATGATGATTTTAGTCGGAAAACCCATGGTTGTTGGGGAAACCCACCATTTAAGGAAACCCCCATATCTTAGTATCTATCTTTTTCATCCAAAAAAATCCAAGTGATTGAAGTCTCACCCAACAAGACCAAGCTCCCAGACCATTGCCAGATTTGCTACCTGGAGAGACAGCGCCGGACTGGAGGTTTCAGACAATAAGACCCTGACAAGAAAACAGGTAAAACAAAGATTTCACTGATACATATATTTGCACTGTATCAGAACGTAATGTCGGCCAAGAAATGAATATTGACAATACGTACCGGTAAGAGGGCTGAAAGGGAAGTCCTTTGCAAATACAATGCCTTTTCACAGACAGACTTCATGTTTAAACATATTGCCAATGAATCCAACTGAAACTGTGCTCTTCCCCCGTGGTGAAGGAATAAACGAGCATGTTGTGAACAACAAAAACGGTGACCTCACGGCTTACGGCTTCGCGCTAAGGCATAAACTTTTTACAGAAGTGTCTTGTTGGACCTATTCATCAATTGGTTTTGAAATGTCGGGGTATATGGGCCATCTAAAACCTGAAAAAATAAAAATTGTTGGCATGCATAGATACGTACGAGATATATGCATATATGTAATACCTGTATCTGAAAGAGTGACATGAGCAAGGATTTTTCTTGCATACAATGTAAGGAGTTGCCTATTCAAATCACACATTACATCACATTACATGACTCCGGCCCTACAATGCAAATCAGACTTCAAAGCAGCATGCTCAATATTACTAAAGGAGTCAGTATCAATCTTTTGATTTGACAGGTTTAGTTTGTACTTACCTCAAAGCACTGAGAAGGGGATCTCTATGAATCTGTTTGAATTTCAAACCATTCTCTATGGCAACTTGTGGCTGGGCCATCTCTGGTATGTTTCCTTTCATGGCTCCAATATTGCTGATAGAAGACATCCCACACAACCACCTGAGATTATGCTAAAACCCGTGGTAAATAATGAGAAAAATACACCAACCTCAACTCGTGATCACCGGATTTCTGAACCATCAACAGCATATCAACACCTATTCCTGAATGGCCTTCTGGTGATGCAGTTGCAACTTCTTGGGATCTTCCTTGGCACCTTCGAAGGAAAAAAACAGAAACATGGGCCTCCTGATGGATCAGGTAAGGTGACTGTAATTTAAAACATATGTCATATGTATGGATATGTCGGATATGTATGATATGATTCGACATGATATGATAAACATATTCTATAGTCTATACATGATTACGTCCATGAACAATTACAGTCTTCTAGTTGGAAAGTTGAACTTGGCAAACATGCATGTTTGTGAAACGAGTGTTCTCGAGTATGCATAGATTGGAAGTGCCAAAGGCACAAATTGCTTGGCAAGTATATATCTACTGTGTATATATATATATATATAAATATATATGGTGCATTAAATGGACCATGGCAGCTGATTCCCAGTGGCCGCTTGAATATTCTAAGTTGCTCAGACTGATCTTCAAAAGTCATCAATTTGTGTCCCCGTTGGTAGTTTTAGCCATAATCTGATAAGTCATTTCCTACTGCTTCTGAGTGGCTGGGATTTACTATACAATTTCGAAAAACGGGCAGGGTCGTGCGTGTATAAACGCCACCATTCAACGACTTCTATCACTCATCATTCCATTTTTCACTTCATGTCGCTGAACATACAACCCAAGAGGATCTAAACTAAAAACCTAAATAGTAGAATATGATTATTAAAAAACACACACCTTAAAACACATCCTTTACGGATGATAGGATTATATAAGATTCTTATAAAACACGGGCTTGACTCTGAAACAAACCAACACTCCCACCACCCTTGGACCTCTCGCAGTTTTTGTGGCCACACCTTTAGGATCACGTAGTTCTGCTTCCAATGCTGTAGTGAAGGCATTCAAGCAATCCTTCGGAAGCCGAGATTGAGCAGCTTCAACAAAAACCTGGGTTTTATCAATACACACTCGCACAAAACATAGGTTTTTTGGATGGACTTCGAAATTGGGTTGAATTTTTTTTTCGGATGATCCACATCATCCCCGAATCATCCCCAGTATAAATCAAAATAAAACACTACGAGCCAGAGTTTTGCTCACTAGTCATCTGGCGGAATGTGTGGAAAAACAACGGGTGTCAAATACAACTGGTATCATGATATGTATAAAGACTACTTCCAAAGGTCACCTAATTGCATAAAAAACTAGTTGGTGGTTTCAACCCATCTGAAAAATATTAGTCAAATTGGATCATTTCCCCAAATAGGGATGAAAATAAAAAATATTTGAAACCACCACCTAGAAAACTCTTGCAATGTGAAAAAAGGGGTATAACGGTATAACTGGTATAACGAAGTATCTATACCTTGCAAGCACTGTACCAGTGGGATGTTTTTTGGTTCTTTCGCCAAAAATACTGCCATTGTGGACAGTGAAGGTTGATAGGGGTTCCCTTAAAAAAACAGAAGAAAATCGTGTATAGACCCACTGTTACAGGGTTTAGGCAATCTTCAATCTATACATTCATATGATGTACACATATATACAGTATCATTGATCTCGCGAACCTGTTGGTTTCTGTTCCCAGCAAAACTCCTCTGCTATTCTTTAGGTCCAGTGAGTTGGCTCAAATTGGATCATTTTCCCAGCTTTGAAACCACCCAGTAATGCTCCTTGCTCAAAAATATTACAAAACATTTGTTTTTTTTGTTGTGCCTTTCATGGCAAATGAAGTCCAAGTAACTAGGATCCTGGGATCCAAGGTTGTTTGACGACAAAGAACTTGGGTATTTTATGTATTTTGGTGTTCTGCTAGGTTGCTGCTGAAACGCAAAGTCTTTGTCACGTGGCAATCTCACCATATCCTTTTGGTTGTTGGATCCTTACCTGTAAATCCACAGAATCCCTTATTCACCAGTGAATTCACAGAAAACGCATTCTGTAGTCTTTCAGCTTGTTCACGAGTGTCATAAAAGTCATACCCATTGCACTTAATGTATGAAAGGGGGACTGTTGTGTATATATTTGCATGCATGTATCCCATTTTATCACCAAAACTGCCAAGTATCTATTTTAAATTGCAGGTATATATATCAAATTATATAATTATATATATATATATATTGATTGTATGGACACCCCCCCCCCCCGTCACTAGATTGATTGCCTACCTCGACAAATCATCCAGGCCTTCTTTTGGATGAGCCTTGCTGTGATCCCTGCGTCCTCGCAGGGATAGGGGAAACAAAAGTGTCTAGGGGGTAGCCCCCACGATGCCGATGGTTTTCAATGTTGGATCCTACCCCGTGCAGCAGTAACAGCGGTAAAAAGAGGTGTTGTTGTTTTTTCCGGGATTCCCTGTTATAGAAATGTAATATATATTCCTGGGTAGACCAAAGGTACGTATCGTAGTTTGGGATTCTGTGAGAATACTTCCAAGTTACGATGAACGGGGTCATTGGCGAATGGCAGGATATTCATCCACCCAGGTCAATTTACTAATTAATCATGAGGTGACTGACAACCATTTAGAAGAACACACATCTTGAAGAAGAAACACTGGGATTTTCACTTGGACAAAAAACAACTTTTGCATACTCTTGCCGTCCCAAAAAAAAACAGAGATGGAGGTGCGGGACCCGCAATCGAGGTGGTAAGTCTGGTAAGGATTTTAAATCTTCTGAGCAAATACCTCACAAACTCAATTTCTCCTTCACCTTCCCCAAATGACCTCAGATTAAACAAGGGATTTGGAGCTCCACATTGCTCCCTGATCTCTGGGACCCAATCCGCCCTGTCCCTGGCAGCATAAAACATCGAAGAAATGCCCACGAAAATGCCGCGCAAGGCTGACCTATGTAGGGGTCAAATCTTTGTGCATGGTTTCATGTTATTTTTTTCCGGGAAGTGCATCTTTAACAAATGTTTCCCTTCACATCTCTGAAACCATCCTACATTTACCAACAGTCAACAATGGTATGGTCGGTATGGTACAGAAGCGACCTGTTGTGAATATCATTTCCAGCTCACTCCGATATGGCAATGAAGGTTATGGCCCACGTGACCCGACCCCATTTCCGACTGATCAGATTTGAAGAGCTGGGAACCCCCTCTGCAAAGTTTCGTCTAAGCAGTTGAAACATCTATCATGTCCTATTCAACAATTTCTGACAATAAACGTCAACATCAAAAAACATGAACCATAACCCATAAGATCCATGTATGGTATATTTACTATTATTTACCAACATTAGGTTGATTTTGTATGGTTTTCAGTTTTCATGTAGGTAAATATACCAGTCCCATGTATGCTATGGGTAAGGTATTGCATACTTTTACACCACTCCATCCTTTGGATTCAAAATATCGGCCAAGGAAAGTGAAACTATCTTTTAGAACATTGGCCAAAGGATCTCCGTTTGTTGCCCACATACCGATCCAATCCTGTTGGCCTGTACAGCCCCTTCAACACACACACACACAACCTTTCAAGTGATGCATGGCAAACATGCGACCTCTATGTGTGGACGATATTAAAAAAACAACTTTCCACTTTGATTGGCCAAACAAACCAATTGACCTCAAGTAAATTCATGGGAATTTAGAATCATTGAGATTAAACTTCTAAACAAGGCTTCAGATTTGAGAAGATTCTTCCGGTCATTTCAAAATGAAAAAAAACAGACATGTTTTTTCTCTGATGAAAACCTGTGGTTGAAGTTGACACCGACATCCCCCAACCCAATGGGTGGCTTCAAGGCATCCCTGCGGCCATTCTTGCGAATGATTCTCTTGCAAGAGGTGACCTCTGGGAAAATTTTGACGAAAAAAACCTTCCAGGGAAACGATCACATGGGACCCACCATTCGTTCACGAGAAGTTCCGAAAATCATCATCTTCTCAAAAGTGCCGGTTTTTTTGGGATCGGGGATATGTGATCCTTCCCTTTTTGGGTATACCCTGAGATTCCAAAAGACAATTATATTTGGCTGTTTACCCCCCGTAAAGGTCCCATTATCTTACTAAGGATTTTCAACAAATCCAGGAGACAGTTGTTGTTACAGTCTTGGGCCTTCAAGGGCATACAGGTGTACATAGCAAACATGATGGTTTGGAAAAAAAATCATTTTCAATGGGATGTTTTTCCTGAAAAATGTTGGTTTTCCGGGTGAGTACCGTTTGATTTTTTGAAAGGATATATAAAGGATATAAAAACAGATAATGATTTTTATCCTCACAAACATCTGCCATCTGCTTTGCCTCCTTTGAACTTAAGATGTTTGATAATCCTATACACATGATGAGTAAAAGGAAAACTCGTACAGTAAAAATTCCTTCGCGTGGTAATGTTCTTGGTGACCAAAAGGATACAAAAGGATACACAACTCGACATGTTTTGTACAATCGATCCATTGGGAGGATGTATTCTGAATGGTTCTGAGAATTTCGGTAGGCTTGGTAGCATATGACTCTGAAATCCAGGCAAAGTATACCTGATATATAGTTGCTATATTAAACTACCAACAAACAAAGGGTGACAGCACGGTACCATTTGCTACCTACCACCTAGCTCTTCTACGACAGTAACAATAATCGAACATGTCTTGAGTCTCGAAACCCTCATCCATAAGAGAGGAGCTGCAAGGGACGTAGGGTGGAATTTGGGTATCTCAATACCGTCTCACATGAGACTTGGAACACTAGTATATATACAGTAAATATAGATTAAATATAAATAGATTAATAGCTTGTCCATGCTTGTCCTTTGAACGTGCTTCTGCTTAACATTGCGTGCTTAAAGATAGGACTAGATACAGAACGTAAATCAGCCAAAAGCATCCAAAACACTGCCAGAATACCAACTCGTGTTGCTGATTCGGTAGCTCTTCAACTTCAGAAACTTACAAACAAATGAGTTTTTGCGCCTTGCTTTTTTTTGGTGGAACACACCCTAAAATAATTTACACGGAACCTATATACAAATCACGCATTCAGAAAGGAAAATGATCATCTTCCAAACCTCCATGATTATGTGCAACATGTTAATCTCCAGGGGTGTAAGGCCATTTTGGGTAGAATTTCCCTTACAAAACGACCATTTTGGGGTGACCCCAAAATGACCCCAAAATGGGTGTATGATTTTTGGTCACCCTGATCCCTCCAAGACCCCCTCAAGAAACACTGGGTTTCCACGGCTCATATGCTGAGCCTAGCAGGTGGCAATTTGTTCGCTTCAAATGTAGCCATGATTATCTCATGATTATGATCCTAATGTGTATATTGAAATATACGTAGATATGTATATGTATGTATTTGAAAAAATGTAAATATATATAAAGGAATACAAATATAAATATATATATAATATATATATATACATGCATATAGATTCATATCTCAAACGATCCCAGATGATGATCCTAATACTTTATTAGCTCTTTCGGCTGGAGGATGGACAGCTTGCTTTCTTTCAAATCCGAATGTATATACTGAAAAGCCGGTTGGTGGCACCAGCATTTTCAGAAGTAGTCATATAAGAAAACACATCGTGGAAAAATCATATGATGCAATTCCGCCATCACTCTGCACCCTTCACTCCCCCACATGGGTGTTTCCAAAAATAGGGGTACCTCCAAATCATCCATTTTAATAGAGTCTTCCATTATAAATCATCCATTTTGGGGGAAAACCCCCTATTTTCGGAAACATCCACATAGTTGAATGTCATAATTTTTTCCTTGGCTGCGCCGGCCCAGTGGTTCTTCCACAGGGCCAAGGGCTCCGGACAACGGTGACATCGGTTACTGATCTTCCATAGCCAGAGTGGCATCTCTCCATACCCGACATGTATTGTCCTTGGACCCGGTGATGATACCTGATACAGATTCAGTGAGGAAACCTGCCTGGTGTAACCCAAATCTAGCAACTTCCGAACACTACGCAAGCGAAATGGAAAGATTGCGTGTTAGGAAGATCAAACAAAATGACAAAACATATTCCAACCACAGCGCCAAGATACAATCTCCATCGTAATTAAAAGTGCAATTCAAGATCCTCAGCTTTGCTCTGAAGAAGTCTATATCTAGGGGATAGACTGTTATACAGTTATACAGTATAAATCCAGGGGGGCATCAAAGTTGTAATTTTTCTCTCATCATGCAGTGATCCATCCAGTACTCACCTTTGAAACTCAATGGACCATCACTGCCACTATTCTATTTTTGGGGGGTAGAGCTTGGGCAGTGCCAAAGATACGGCATCGTTGGGAGTACGCAACAAAACGGGGCCCTACGTGCGCCAAATCTGTTTGGAGGTTGCACATCCCAAGTTGTGCAAGGAGTTCCTGTGAAGAACACATGATCATGGTCTACGGTTGGTAATTCCCAAGCACAAAATTTAGTCACTCAGGTCTAGTATTCATGCATTTCTGAACGCAAGTAAAAGCTGTAAAATAGCCCATTTGGGAGGCTTTGACAACATAGGCATTTTTGCTTTCAAGTAGCTGGTGATTCGTCTAGAACTATATAACAGGCTCAGCAGCAGAACAAAAGCAATGCCGACAACCAACAACCTGGACCTAAATCTAACCTTATTGCCCTCCCCAAGTTTAACACAGCCCCTGAAAAGTTACCTTCCCAATAGGAAAGTAGTCTTCCAACCATCATTTTTCAAGGGCTATGTTAAACTTTGGGAGGGTAGCCTCTGTTGCTCTGTTGTGAAGTTGGTTTTTAGGGGTGGCTTTAAAATCATACGCCGCCAACCACCAACGCTCTTTGTCCAGGCAACTCATCTCCATGGCCTTCGAGTACTTGGAGGCAAACACCTTTCGATGGCTTGTAGGACAGGAAGAAACACAAATCCATTTCTTCGGTGTTCTTCAACCCTTCCATATTGCCATAGTCTTAAAAAAAAGAAAATCTTTCCTCTCCATGGATTTATATCTTCTCTTCACCCTTCCATTTTCCAAAAAAAATAACAAAAATAAAAGAACTCCTTGGCCCGTTGTTTTAAATGACAGGTCGGTCTAGCTACGGCTAGCTCCTCTGCTCAAAACCCCTTGGAAATTTCAGCATTTTCCAGCCTGTCATGGACCACAAGCGACACGTTTTATCCGCAGAGGCAGTCAAAAGCCTTTGTCCATTGGGACTGAACCTTTCAACAAACTCCGCTGATGAATCACCAAGTCGAGATAACGATTTTTGCTCAGGTTTGTCAACGGCCACCTGTTGTTTTTGTTTGGGGGAAGGAACTCGGCCATTTTGGATAAGAAACAAAAACTCACATCATTTCAAATCAAAAAAAGCTGGTTTTCGTGGGCTAAAAATTCTTTCGCCCAGTTGTAGGGTTGGGTAGTTTTTAAAAAAACACCAGCACTGACTGGTATGGGGGAAACCCTACCTATGTGGATGGGTGAAAATTCCTCGGTTTTTGCGGGAAAAAATTCTTCGGTGGCCAAAAAACTGCACTTTGGAGACCTCTTTCTCGTGACCGACCAGTCTGCATAGTACTGTTGCGCTTACCTGCCAGTCAAAAAACCAGTTGCAATGGAGGCAACTAGGGGGTATGGCAAGGTCTTTTTGAAATATGAGGGGCACAAAGCTCTCACACCTTCTTGAGAAAACATAGAATCCTATACACTTCACTCAGGAGAGAGGCTCGGCTCCATTGGTCCAAGTGGGTCTCGCATCATATTACAAACCCCTCTAGGGGATGACATATACTAGGCATATTGACGTAGTATGGTCTTCCAATGCGGTGTGCTTTTTGCCAAGGAAACTCCTTAGGTAGAAAACTCTCATGGTCTTCTCTATGCCCTTCTTACCTCTCTCAATGAAAACAACGCAAAAGTAACCATCCGCCATACATTGGTAAGGCAACTTGTACACAGTCCCAAAAGCCCCAAAGAAACGGATCCCTGAAAGGTTTTTGGCAGGCATTTCCAGTAGAAACCAAACTGAGACAACTTTAGGCAAACATACACCAAATCTCACTGATTTAAATTCTCAGAACTTCACCTGGAAATCTCCATCATTTCTGTTGGGAAGATTCTTTCAACCGCTTCATGCTCGGCAGCATGGAGCGAGAAGTGTCAACTTGTACAGGGTCTTCAAAGAAATAATTCTGAATGTATATCAGCATTTCATAGCATTTCTATCTAAGTCTAAAAATATCGATATATCTAAATCCACATGAATATGTGTATGTATTCAATAAACAGTATATATAAATATATTTACATCGATATCAAAAAATGATATATATATATAATCAAATATACATATAAATATGGTGTCGGTGCCCATTTTTTTCTCAAATAAATCCCACGGAAACATCTCACATTCCACGGTGACCTCTGCCTCAGCATTCGGCCGCAAGGCGTAGATCACCGCCGTGCCGTCGCTGGAAGAGGAGGCTAAGCGCCGTCCACAGGAGTTGAAGCAAGCATCCAAGACCTAGGAAAATCGCGCCGTTTTGGCAATTAACGTTTCGGATGATAACCCATGGTTTACATTGGTTTACCTGGAAAATGAAGAATGTTTTGACAGGATGTTGTTGTTGTTGTTGCTGTTGTTGCTGTTGTTGTTGCTGTTGTTGCTGTTGTTGCTGTTGTTGCTGTTGTTGCTGTTGTTGTTGTTGTTGTTGTTGTTGTTGTTGTTGTTGTTGTTGTTATGGTATCATCCACAACTAACAAACAATTAAGAAATCATTTTCGTATATATACAAAGATGTGATATGATGCGATCATTTTCAAAACAAACACAGTTGTTTCGAGCCGCGCGGTGGAATTCTGGTAGTAGCTCTAAATTGTTCCCCATCGTCGACACCAGCTAGTTTTTAAATGATACGATCAAAATCACAGGCACTGGTCCTTTGTGCTTGAACAAGTGTGAGCAACTTACAAAAATACACATGCAACCCTCATCTATCCCTGGCCCTACATATACAAAAAAAGGACAACAAACCAATGACTTACCATTGCGCCCCTCACCTTCACAAACTGACGACCATTGTTTCAACCAAAGGGGAACTCGGTTACTCCGTCCGGCGAAGTGAATTCCCAGTGTCAAATGATATTGGTTCATGTTATGATGCAGTTCAACAAAACAAATATACCCTCTGGTAAACTAACATAGCAATGAAATATCTCCACTTTTAATAGGAAATACATCTTCAAAGGGTCCATTTTTATTGCTATGTTAGATTACCGGAGTGTAAGGGGATCTTCAAATTACAATGCAAACCCTCGTGTGTGGTTTGAAGAAATATCTAAAAATGAGGTATAATAATACCTTTGGGGGTCTAGAGAGGGTAGTAGAACGTCCGTTTTGGTGGATTTGTCAACTCGTTAGGGTCCAAACTTTAGTACAGGTGAGAAATGCTAAATACACCAAAAAGAAGCATGAAAAGTACCTGCCAATCAAATGCAATCAATGGGTTCTTCCTGGCATTTGAAAAAAACAAAATGATTGCATATATTATATCTTACATTGTAAAAAATACGAAATACAGTAACACTAATGAAAGAAATATAGCTATAAATATATGCTGATATCTCACTATATCATATCTATATGTGTCATGATGTACATCATGAATTCTCAAAACAAAACAAAGCTCCCACCACGTTTTGCCCTGGGAATTGGAACCTGTATATAAGCCTCAAAGACTTTTGGAAATCTCAATCCCGGGCGGAAAATGGCAATGAATTTCAAATCTCTAAGCAATGCATTTGGGTTTGGCATTCTGAACTCCATGCCTTTTGAAGCAAATGTGTGTGATTTTAGTAGTGTCATCTTTGATTTAGTGTTTACCTTGTGAAGTACAATCGTTCAAGTCTCCGTCTCAATACGCCCAAGAAACCCAACAAATGACAAGGAACTGGATGGATATGGTTCTTGTCCGGCTTGCCATGTTTATCTACGTTGTGACCCCGAAGGGTATCCAAACAAAGACCCCTGTTGGCTTTCCAAAGCCTCGGATGAACAGAACCGTCAACTGCTTCGACCAACACTAGAGTCGCTTTATTAAAGGACAAAAGCGTTTCAAAGTGTTGATGGCTGAAATCCTGCACCAGTTGATAGGTAGCCCATTATTCACTGGTTTTTTACATCCCAGGTGGTGCAGGATTTCTGACATCAACAGAAACCCTCCCAGTAAGTCCTGATGTTTAGATATGTTGGTGAAAAAATCTTAAGCAGTGCCCATTGCCCATATTGAAACTGTGCATACATATGTGTAATGTGTTAATAAATACGTCTTTATATAAAGAAAGGTATCCATGTATATCTAATACTTTTCGAATACACATGAGTCATGATGAGCCAGTGCGGATGCACTGAAACCATTTCTTGGAGAGTTGAAGTTTCACCGGGAAATAAGGGTGGAAATCCGGGTGGTCCAACGAGAAAAAATGGATGCCTTGCTAGGTAAACCATGAAGGAAACTACTTGGTAAACCAACCAACTCGTTTTTCAAATTTTGAGGGAAAGAATTGACACATATTGAAACACTGTAGGGAACATATATACATGGAACCTCCATGTCAACTGATTTCTGTTTTGATGGGATGACTGGATGTCATTCAGTTTTTAGGGGTTTTCAAATCGTGCACCACGGCCTAGGGTCATTTGGGTTCTCGGAAAATCTGATAATACATCGTCTATAACGTGTACATGCATCAGCGCGTGCATACTTACATCTGCGTACTTTGGGGGGATGTACGATAAACACATGTTACACATGTTCACACCATATAGTACCGGTTGCAATGATAAACTCCGTGAATCGAGATACATTTCAATCACCTTGGTGTATGGATAGCTTTGGAGTGTATCAATTCGTGGTGCTTTGTTATGCAATTTGAAGCTGGGCATAGCACTACCACAGCGCAAGCATCCTTGAAAAATAACATTAAAAACATGGCACACCAAAATCCAGCCAAGATACTTGCAAGTGCCATCCAAACTTGCTGTCAGGCAGTAGGTGTCAGTGAAATCAAAACGTGCTACGCTGAGGTAACCACGATGTCCTTCTTGCAACTGCTTCTGCTTGATCTCTGAGCCATGACCCGACAGAGTAGACAGACCTGTGTGGCCCACAAATGTGGAAAGGAGCAACAAACAGAATAAACAAATAACGTCAATTGGAAAAACATGGAAAAACACTCATCATCAGCATCATTGTCATTTTCATCAACCTCATTATCAACATCAACATCATCATGGTTCACAAACCACCGGAAAGAAATATTTGCCTTTTCAATCAATGGAAACTTCAGACAAAACATGATAATATATATAATCATAGATCAACAAAAATAAGCTCCTTGGAGAATTATATATAGTTCAAGTTCACTTGGCCAATACCCTGCAACACTGGGCTTTCTCACACCAAGACGCATCGACCACGGGTAACTTCCCAAATCTTTGCGGTGTTGTCGAAAGAAGCTGTTAAAAGTTTTTGACCTGGAATATGCGGAAGAGCGTGCAGGATGAGACTCAAGTATTGGAATATGACCTGAACAACTCAACGAGGAAATTTCATATGGACTTATGAAAATAGTTTGGCAAAATAAGGTATCTACATATTTCCTTTCAATCATGACTATGTTGGATATCTGAAATTTCAGGATTTAGTATCCCCTTGTGAGATTTAGAATCAGAAAGTGATCTGTTTTGAGAGAAAGAATCAGATTCCCGGCAGGGGGCTCTTCTTGAATCGAATGCGTAGTAAACTGCGAAGATGGTGCTGATCCGAAAATTCATGGGGAGAGTAGAGCTAGGCAAAACCATTCCCAAGTGCTAAAATGGTTTCAAGCTGTTTCAAGGAAAGAAATCGCATAGACTTGTCAACAAAATTCAAGTGTAACGGCTTGGATCCTAAGATATCCTAAGAAAATCACCTGACATAAATTCCACATTCTATGGATTTCTCCTCGAGTCCTACCGTCCTCTGGGGGAAACATATCATGACAACCATGACTGCCCAATATTCAGAACCACCCGCCGAACTCAGTCAACTGCCCAGGCACCATCGCCATTGAAACAAAGGGAGCTGATTTCCTGGGCTGGTTCATCACACACGTCGAGTTTGTTTTCTTGAAATCTCAATGGATGCTTGTCAGTTCACTTTGTAAAAAGAATCAGGAGTTTGCTGGCATATTGCGAAAAAAAAAGTCTCCTCAAAATCCTCTTTCACCGAATTTTGGTCTAATTGACTCTGGAATTGTTCATGAGAAGGCCGCCCCTCAAAGAGTGTTCGTGGTAGGCAGAAAAGACATATTGTGCTGTATATGAAATACAATTTACAAAATTAATGTATTGAAATTAAAAAATACGATAGTATACACGTACCTACAAATCTATGGCAAGAGTCAAATCATGCGCTAAGCAAAAATAGTACGTACACATACGCAAACAAAAAACAGATTCTGTTGAGATGGATTCCTCCACCCGAAGGATTCTGACGTGGTTGTTGTTCATCTTGTCGCTTTGAGGATCAACTGAACATCTGAACCTTTTTCGACATTTTTGGTAACACACATCTGAATCTGTCTGACTACCTAAGTGTGAAACCACCACAACCTCAACACCACAAACCCGGGCCTCACCTACGATAGAAGACCCTGCCCTTTCGATGACATTCCATGACGGGCGTCTCCAGAGTGTCCCTCTAAGGAACGAATCTGTAAACCCACTTCCTGCGAGGAAAAACAACTGCGAATCCGTGCAGTTGGGTTACTCGCAAAATGGTGTGGTAAGCACAGGGGGTTAGCATACCAGTTGGATCCATGTATGGTATATTTACCATTATTATTTACCTACATTTGGTTGATTTTAATGGTATATGCAGGTAAATATTCCATAAATGGATCCTATGGGATATGTTAGACTATTAGGATACAATCCTTAAAGAAGCAATGCCATCTACGCTCACCCTATGAACCTCCAAGACTTTGCTCTCGCCCCAAAACCCTGAGGGAAACCCACCAAGAAACCTACACCCGCCAACAATATTACAGATCCGTTTGACCATGTTCGATGATTGTCAAATCAAATCACTCATCTTCTCCAGCCACAGGTTTCCTACGAATCTTCGATACACCCCCGAAGCTTAACATAGCCCCTGAAAAATTCATGGTTGGAAGACTACTTGCCTTGTAAGATGGTATATAAATTCTCAGGGGCCATGTTAAACTTCGCGGGGGTATTCTTCGTTTTTCACCCTGGCCCCCCGTCTGTCCACATCCCACAGTTTGATACTATAATCAGCGCTACCAGTGGCCAGAATGGTGCTGAGATGATTAAAACTTACCTCACATCAGTGAAAAATCACGCTGAAGCGACGACAGGAGTGGGGGGGGTATTCTGTTCCAAAAGCTGATCACCTAAGTGATAGGATATATTTTCAATTAGAAGCACATAGAAAATAACAGAAGGCAAATACATTATACATGGGTAAATAGATCCGGTAATTGTTTGCAATCATTTTGTTATTACAAAAAACAAAAAATAGCAGTTGTCAGGATGTTGTCAGGTTAAAATAATGTGTTACCCGGATACCCCGTGTTGGCCCATGAAGGTTTTTACGTCGAGTTTATCAAATCCATTTCAGGGCATCCCTGAAGTGCATTAGGCCCTTCAGACCAATATCAATGGATCTACTGTAGGTGATGTAGTAACCACCAACTTTTTCAAGTTGGGTGGTTTCAAATTTCGACCCATCTCAAAACTACGAGTCAAAATTAGATCAGCTTCCCAAAAAATCGGGGTGAAAGTAAAACATCTTTGAAACCACCGGTCACCACTTTTTCAAATGAATTTCACTATCAAGGCTGTAGACCATCAAAAATCACCATCAAGTGATCTACTGTAAGTTGTCAAACAATTAACCAAGGATAAGGCCGTGAACCTTGGTTTCACAAACTGACAATTTCCATGAGCTGAATTCCTGCCATGGTGTTCTGAACTATTTCTGTGTGTAGGGATGGCGTTTTTTAACTTTTCAAATACAGCTTGTGATAAATGTCCAACACAAATACATCTGAAGTATCATCAGCAAAGCTGGACAATGCTTTTGTTTACCCTAATGAGCAACCAAGATTTTGTAGAAACACACCTCCTACGGGCTGATATACTAAAGCGGCAGAAACAAAAAAACAATGGTGACGACCAAAATGAGAGAGATATGATATACCGCTATACCTTTGTTCAAAAGTAAAATGAAATGTCCTATGCTTCCTCTTCTCAAACCCTATCTTTTCTGGAATAAGGCTTGTCCAAAAATGAAGTTTTACTGCGGGGTAGGTAAACCTTTCACATGGACTTGACATAAACGGCCAAAGGACACAGGTGATCTCTTTTCGATGCCCCTTCCTCAGGTTTTATTGACGGCACTGAAGAAGGTTCGAAAGGGTGATACTTTGAAAGCATTTCACCAATCTTCAAATTATTGAATCATTTTAATCAACAAATAGCTACACATTATGTATACATATATAATGTATATATATATATATGAATATATTATGTACATACAATATATATGAGGTGGCCTCCTCTCTCGCCATCATTTTCTTCACAGTTCATCGCTTTTTGATTGACAAATTCTGTTGAATCAAACAAAAAAGTATCGAAACACATCGAAACCATGTATCACCCGCCCCCCCCCCCCCCAAAAAAAAAAAAACAAAAACAAATACGCACCGCGAATGTTGGAGCAGCCCAAACATTTTGTGCAATCCATGTAGGGCATAGATCAATATACGTGAGGCATGGTGGAACTGGTAGATGAGTCTAGAAGGATCGACAGGTCCGGTTAGGTAGATCCTCTAAATTCTGGGTGGCCGTCCTATTCAACTAAGCCTCACTAAGCTGAAGGTGGATTTGGATACAAACATTCACACCAACACACCATCACAGTCAACAATCAACTTCAAGTTCTCTTCAGTTTTGACTGCCTTTTATCAGAACTCTGTTTGAAAATGACCAGCCACATCCAGCCACTCTCCTGAAACCACTTCATCCTATTGAAACCTGCCCTTCGGTAAAACAGTGGACTGGACATAGGTAACCACTGGTCACATGGTTGTCCACCACGCCGAGAGTCAGAGTATGAAGACATTCACCGGTAGTTGCATCCCACCTTAAAACAATTGAACCATCAATTGGATACACATATGTCTTTGGCAAATGTACCAATGCCATCGTAACTGTGTGCTTTCATTGATATTCTGTATGTTTTATCTTCATTTACTCTTCCAGTTTCAACTGATGTCACTTGAAAAAGACGGAATAGTGTATGGACAAAGTGTTTCTCCCGCTCGATTTGTAAAAGGAGACATTCATGCCAGTTGAATGTTGGATTGGATGTTGGCCTTTTCATTGCACAGGCCACACCATGTTTTATGAAATGAAACACCAAGTTTAAATCCAACAACATCATGTACAATGTACAATTTACAGTATGCCCGGGTATAAAATGGTGGCTGTTTTTCTTTCATAATGAAATATCCTCCCTGAAGCTAACATTTTCGCAACTGAACATTGGCCTAAACCACCCAAAAGGAAACAATCGTCTTCCAACCATCCATTTCCCGGTGCTATCTTAATATCAGGGAGGGTATACAGTTGATGGAAGAAATCCGGCTAACCAGTTAAGGTTGGTAGTTTTTTTTCCATTGTTGACGAGGTTTTTGGCACCATCCCGTGTGGTTTTGTTGGGATTCCTTCCATCTCCAAAAAGTTTTTCTCTTAAACTTCCACTGCCTCGGTCCTTGTTGGGCAAGTTCCTAGTCTGTCAACTTATGAATTACAATTAGATAATGGTTGGAACTCCAACAATATTCCACTTTCTGAAATGACTTGACGAAGAATCACATTCCAAATGCACAAGATATTGTAAAATGATGCATTGCCGCTACTCACTGACCACTAAGATTGTAAGTTCCAGACTAAGCCCCTTTGAGGAACTGAATATGAATATGGAACTTCCATGCTATCATAGGCTGCAGTGTGAACCGTCTTACGGTAGCATTCAATGCGGATGAGACAACATCGCCGTCAGGTCTTCTAGGTCCTAGGTAAAGAATGGCCTGGCTTTTATTCACAATGAACAATTGAAGGATAACACGCAAAAATGCTGAAACTGGACCCTTAGACCTAAAATCATCCGGGGAACAAAAGCAACCAGGCAACTGACACAGGGAGGTCAACATCAACATCAACGTCATTTCCCATTCCCCTCCAAAAAACAGAAAGGCCCACAACAAAAGGGCGCCAGTTTAAACCCATGCCGCCACGGCACAAACGTGCCATGCGATCGAAACTACCCGTGGCAATCTTGTCTCCAAAAGGATTGTTGAAAGCCTCAATGGCCCCGTTGCACGACGACTTGCATCGGATTCCGCGACCTGCCTTCCGGCCTCCGAGGTCTTTCATGAATAAACAGGATGTACCGTACGAGATGGTACAACAACCTACCAAATAAGTGGGGGTCGGAAGTCTGTTGTTTTTGCCATCCCGGAAACGGAAAAAAACACATGTATATAATAATCCTATACTGCCGGCGCCTGGTTGCATCCTGAGGTCCTTTTTTGTGGGGCCAGCATAATATCTGACAAAAATAAGGGGGGGACGGACAGGGATAGGACACATACGATCCTTGAAGTGTTCAAGTCATAAATATTCAGCAAAACATTTCAACTCTTTTACAGAAGTCCTTGTTTCTGGCGGGAGTTGACCGGCCATAGTATCAACCTGTAGCCCTTGCTCTCTTGGCCAATAGTGGTTGGAAGCGGGAAAACAGGTAGGTGTTGATGATGTGGAACTGTGTGGGCCTAAGCAAGATCTAGTGACTAAAAAACATACACCCTGAAACATTAGGATGGAACCCCAAAATGATCTTGGAAGATTATGTTCCTTTTTTTTCAATTGGGTAATCTTTTAGGTTCCATGTCAATTTTCAGGGTGTATGTAGTTGATGTTCGTTCTTCACAGAAGCGTCAATCACGAATGCAAAAAGGTGGCCATGCTTCCAGAGTGTGCCATGTGGTTCATTGACAGAAGCAACAAATTAAGAAAACGAACACAATCATGACAGCTGTTCTTCGTTTCATAGTAACCGAAATATGCCGATACATCAGCATAATTCTACGATATCTGCAAATGTTACACAAGATTAAAAAAAACGTATTTTCCTGATATCGAGGAAACACAAGTTCAATTGGAACATCCAGGACGTGATGTTTCCGCATAAGCACAGGAAGAGTCTGCGGACCGCCGAGGCACCATAGCGTAAATCAAACCACTGTGACCATTCCTCAGGAAAAAAGAACAATTTGTATTGAACGCTACTCACACCTCTTGATGAGTAATATACACACTTCCACATTCACCTGCGCTGTGAGGTTTCCCTTCTTAAAGGATAAATGAAATTAAACCACCATCTGGATGTCGTCCAAGTCTAAGGACATCATGCTTGACACAAGTTGTATCTATAGATCGAACTCCACAGAGGGTTATACTGCGATTTTGAAAAAATGAAAGGGTAAAGTTAATAGAGCTTATGATTTTGGTATCATTTGTACCTTGTTTCCTAAGTACATATATATGTATTTTAATTTAACACACACACATATGTATATATATATATATCGACTTTACTACTGTCACATACTGTCACCAGTTTCAAATGACCTGTCAATTTTCTCCATTCGCCTCTCCTTCAAACTTCGTCATCCACTGCAAAGATTGTTTTTGGTGTTCTCTACACAAAATCCTAGAGATATGTAAGTCTTACTTACAGCGCGCACCCATTCTTCCATTATTCCTGAGGTATGGAAGTAAAATGAGAGGTAACGGTGTTTTCCTTACATATTCCAAGACTCCTACATGAGTTAATGGCCTTACTTCCATCCCCCCCAAAAAAAAACATAAATTGCAGGGGTGTTGTATCATCTTTGGTTTTAAGCAAAAAAAGTTACAGAACAGCAAACCGGCATACCTACCCATGGCCAAGTTTCTCAGAAAACCATGGGAAATCAACCTCTAGGTTCAACTAATTGACATGGTTTATTGATAGGCAAGTATGTAAACATGAAGTTTGTTAAGCTTTTTGAAGCTTAGGATGATTGAAATTCCGCCCACTTGGGAAACTTGATGTTTGCTTCAAATGGATTCCACTGAGGTAAAACTGACTGCTTTCCCAGAGTCAAAACCAAAAGTTCCTCGCCAGTCATGGTCTCCCAAACCCTGCAACTCCGATCCAAGGAGCCTTTCGGAGTTCAGAACGGTGGGTTTGCTGCATGAAAATTTGCGGTTAAATGTGGTTACATGTAACCTTACATTTTGGGTTCCCCCCCAAAAAAAAACATGTTAAGAGGGTAGGGATGTTAACAATGTTAACATCCCAATATCCCATTTGTAATGTGGATACCCCATTATTATGATTTTAACATTCTGTTTGAGTTCTGCTGGCTACTTCAGATTTTTCTCCTCTTTAAGGCATGGTTACTAATACTATGGGAAATAGAATGCTGTAAATTCTGTAGTCAACTTTGGGAAATAACAGTACGCACATTTCGCATATTTTTTGTTGGGCAATTGTTTCGACATCAGCATGAGTTGCATTCTGCCCTTTCCCTGTGCGCCTGTGATGATTTTGGAGCCAGCCTTGCTGAAAATGCAGCTGGTAAGAGGTAACTCATGCCCTCGAAGAATCTTGAAGAGTGTGAAGCGTTGAGAGCCCGAATCGTTGCCTTTCTCCATAAGTTTGAAGATCCTCATGGATATCATGGTGGGACTGTTGATGGCTGAAATCCAGCTAACTAGGTGATAGGTATTATAGTTTATCCCAGTATTTATAGGATTTCTCACATTTTAGGTGGTTGGCCTTGGGATTTCAGTCATCAACAAACAAAATGGTCATGTGGATGTTTGATCCTGAACGGGGTGAACTCTTGGATTTATGAGGATCCCGGCTTAGTTGGGGATGGTTGCAATGGGACAAAAAACTATCAAAAATGGGAAGATGTGATGGGACACTCTATATATATATATTACAACTTGGTGCTAGAGGCATTCTACTGCTTCATGTTACGAACCTTTTCGGTCGGTCCCTGCAATAAAAAACGCTTCCAGCAGCAGTGCGTCGAGACACATCTTCTGCAGCGTGTCCTTAGCAGGATACCAGCAAAGGATAGCAAGGGCGATCAGGCAAAACTCATTCAGTAACATCAAGCACCCATGGTATGTCCATGATATGTCTATGATATGTATGATATCACCATGAAATCTATCTTTCTTAATATCAAACAATCAAACATAAGTGCGACATCTAAGCCAATACCACTAGCATCAATGCAAAACATCACAAGTCTGAAGTTTACCAACTCTCTTTCTCCTCCTGTTACTCCGGGCTGAAATAAAAAACAAAAATCCAAACAACATCACATTTGGTTGCGAGGTGATTTTCTGTGGCCAAGTGTCCTTGGTACTTTCATGAATCAATGGCTCTTCACTGAGAATCTTTTTGACCAACGAATCCACCTGTGCCGAAGGTGAACGGATAAAAACAAGCAAAATGTGTGCTGTTGAAGAATCACAATTTGAATGTATATAGGCAACAGAAAAAAACACTATAGATCACTATAGTATATAGGGAATCCCTACCCCCTTGATGGGGGGGGACGTGGCACATATGTACGGTACATTTTGGGGTGTTATTTACCTCAAAATATGCCCAGTACATTTTTTCAGGCTATCCTTGGAAAAATGTACCGTACATTTTTTGAGGTATCCATGGTACATTAAAGGAAAATGTACATGTACATTTTTCAGGTATCAGAAGTTCAAGCCTCAAAATGTACATGGTACATTTTGAGGTCCAACCTAAGGATTTCAGAGAACATCAGGGAATAAGATGGAATATGGAAAATGATGGAATAAAATACTATGACAATGGCAAGAAGGATTCCTGCATAGACCATCATAAACCCAGGCATGGTCCACATTGATCTCATTCCGACTAATGAACATCGTCACCTGGTACTGCTGTGCCACTGGCCAATCCTTGATGGTATCTTCACCAAACTCGTTGAGGATATTCAAGTTCATTCCATACTTCAAGGCACTGACAAGGTTGATGATGATGACGACGATGATGACGACGACGATGATGACGATGAGAATTCTGCAATGGTGATGATGATTATGACGATGACGATGACGATGACGATGACGATGATGATGATGATGATGATGATGATGATTCTGATATACTATATATAGTGATTCTGATGACGGTTCTGATCCTCATGACGGCATTGTCGTTATCATCGGTATTTTGCGAATACCGACATAAACTGTACTGCAAATCATATATTAGTGAAACAGGTCCCAATGACAGGGTTCTTCTTCGTTCTGGCAATGGTCCTGTGACAGAACCAAAGGATCATTGCGCATCTAGTCACTAGTCAATGCAGACACAATATCGATTTGCAGTATGCACCCCCAAAAATGAACGTGGACACGAGGTACCTCTATGTATACTTCAGAGAACATTATTTCCAAAACGATGTTTTTTGGCGTCCCAATTAAATTTCCAGGGTGTACAGTGTATAAACTATTCGTGTCTTGAATCATGAGTCATGTTAGCTCAATTTAGGACTGCTTGGTTTCTCAAACTGCACATGATCATCGAACTTCCGTATCGGAGAAACTGCTGCAAAGTCGCACAAAGTTGCAACAGATCCATAACAAACCAAATCAACATCTCAACCAGTCACATTTCTGTGCCAAAACAAAAAAAGTATCGTATTAGTAATACGGTATTACCCTCCCAAAAACTAACATGACCATGGGAAAATCACCGTTCTTAAAAGAATTGGGTATATCTTCAAATCTATTTTTTTCCATTGTCATCTCAGTTTTCCAATTATTGCTATTCTGGTTCAAATGTTCTCAAGAAACCAGCAGAAACCTACCCGGTCAAGCTGACCAACGTATCCCCTCACCTCAGTAGTGGGTGCTAGGTCCAATAAGTCGATGGTTTTGGTCTCCAAATCTCCACTGATGCCATGGTATTCCAAGATGATCCTAAGATTTCTTTGGCGAAGAGTTTTTTTCAGGTATACCCTCCGGGTGGTTTAACTAACATATCCCGACAGAGAAGGTTCAATTTGAAGATGATTCTCCTCTCCTTTCCCGTTTGGTGGGGATAAATGAACGAATAACAACCTGACAAAGGGACCATTTTTTAAAGGACATGAATCATCTTCCAACCATGATTTTCAGGTGCCATGTTGGTTTTCGGGGGACAAACACCAACACCATTTTTCACCGTGATTTCTATTTTGATTGAATATGTTGGGAACATATGTATGAATATCGAACAAAACCCTGGTGGATTCTCTGTGGTAACGCATACGCTATGCAAGCACTTCTATTGCATATATATATATATATGTATATATTTTTTATATATCATTCGGATTTCATTTCATGTGTTCAGGGCCATCCAAAGCTGTGTTTTTGCCAAAAAAAACTCAGCTCATGTGGAGTGGATGAGGTGAGTCCATTGGGAGTTGTCCGTTAAAGTCTTAAATCTCAAAACATGTTTTTTTGTGCTCAAACTGTGGCACAAAAATAATTCCCGAACTGTCAAAATTTCTTTTTTTGATGATAGTCAGAAATCGATTCAACTCAAGCATCTGAAACTGAGCAAAAACCAGGCATGATATCCAAAAACATGCTAACATGTTTTCATATATGCGTTAAAACATATGAGGTGAAAACATGGTGAAAACAATTGAGACATCTGGAAAAAACATGTGTTTTAAAGGGAACAACCTGGGAAGCTGTCGAACAGCTTTGATATCATGGATTGTAGAATGCCAATGTCAATCCCCAGGTGCTGCACATCAATATCTATCTACCACCTATGGATGCCTCCTCATCTTCAACAACCAGTAACCAGCTGCAAACAAAAAAAATGCGCCATTTCAAAGACCTCCAAACAAATCAAGCCATTTTTTACTACGGCCGCAAAACCATCCACACATCTTTACTATAGGAACACACACATCAATTTACACCACCCCGAGAGTCTATCCTACCAGCCAAACTTCCCATTAAACAAAAAAAACAAGCAGTGCCTCTCTGAGTTTTTCTAAAGCCAAAGATCCCAGGCGGGAAATATCTCAGCAGAAATCGTTTCAGTTTCATCTGCACAGCGCCAAAACGACCCAGTGAACCGATGGCTGTTCCATTTTTTGGCCGTACGGACGTTCCCCCGTTTTAGAGGCGTCCCCCGTTGAAGTCGACAGGACTTGAAGCGGAGGCCAGCGAAAGTGAAGCATGACTGCATGACACACACACACAAATTAGATCAACAGCATCTATCTATATATTCTGTTTTATTGCAGCACCTAGGAATTCCAGGCGCAAATTCTCAATTAAAAGAAATTACCTTTGCTTTTTCATTGTTTAAATCGAAACATATCAAAACAAAAAGAGTTTCGAAGTTGGGGCCTTGATCAAGTCACACTTTTGCAAGCAGAAGGACAAACAACAAGCTCTCTATCACGCCTCGTCCAGTTCTTCTAGTTCCACCGTGAGAGGAACGTGATCGACGACAGAGACCAAGAGGTTTTCCCACCTTGGAAGGCACCGGTGTTTTGACTATAAAACATGGCGACATGGCGATGTTTGAGAAATTCATCCACGATGTTCAGCAGCACGATCAGGATCATGACTCTCAATCGTCATCGTCATCGTCATCGACCAAAATCATCATCATCATCATCATCATCATCATGACAAATACGGTTGTCTGAAAACAAGGTTTGTCCGTTCTTCACCCAGTTTTTGACAGGGTTTATCCATGATCATTGGTGGTTTGTCACTTCCACTCACGAAGCATACCGGCATACCTGGAAAAAAACAACTTCCAAAACATACTCAACCTGCACTGTATTTCTGGGATCATACTGTACAAATTTTGGATATGACCTGTAACTAAACAGAAACCATCAGCGTATGTCATGCAGCGATGTCAGCTTGGGATGCATAAATCTGCACCTCAGTAGTACCTCACGTGTGACTTCCTCCTGGAGCAGGTTGGTCGTTGCGGCCGATGTTTGTGGGGATGTCAGTGACAGCCTTTTTTTGTTGTTTAACCATCGAATTACTGTAGCCTCCTATGTTTGTAGGCGTTCGGAATGGGAGGAATCGAAGGATCAACAAGAAGTAATACAACAATGAATGACCCAAAGATTCAAACAATACCCATAGGATCCATGTATATTACCTACATTTACCATCAAAATCAACCATTCATATAGGTAAATAAACCGTTCCTCCCATGGATGGGTATCATGGGAATTCTCTAGGCGTCGCATCAATAGAATTCAGCCATGCTGTGGTGAACGGGAACCGGGAGGAAGTTTCTTGCTAAACTGGCTCCCTCTTTTTGAGGAACCAGCAACTACAACAACGGCCATGATTTTTTTCCGTGCAGGAAGGGCATCGGCATAAATAGATACGATACGACACATGTTTTTATACTCGACACGTTTACAAAATGATAAATTTCAAGCCTTGGAGGATTCCTTTTGGTGGATTTCAAAAAATCAAGCTTTCCCAAACTTATAGTAAAGGGAGAAAATTGGACGAAAAACGATTTAAAAAAATCGATCAGGTTTGCGGGAGGAAATCAAACGGTTCAAAGTCACCAAAATTCCGCCAGCACAATGGTGCCATGAGGATCCTATCTTTGACAGCTCTTGCATAGGAAGTGGTGAGGACTAATATGTGACATGCGTCGCTTGACAAAAATCAACAGACGAAGCAACCTCAGCAAAAGGCTCTGAATCAACGTAAAACAAATTCACTTTAAACGGTTACCCACCTGAAATTTACAATATAACCCAAAATTGCCATATTTGAAAGGAGAGAAATTTGCCAAACCATTTTTTGAGTATATATCTAAGATATCTATACTTGTTTTCGGGGGTGCAGTGTTTTTGGGTTCGTGGTTTTACAACCACTTGGGATACATCCAAAAAGAAAACTGATTGCTATGTATGGTGGCACCAAGATCGAAATCTCAATCCACCAGGCCCAATTGTTGAATCCTGTATTGTCATGACACCAACCTGAACTGATTGCTTCCTGAGACCTCCGAAAAAGGATGTCACTATGGTTGTTAAATGGACTTCTTCAAAAGGTAAATTCAAACCTTTTGGTATCAGTAAAAATTACCATTGTTGATGGCTGAAATCCCAAACGACCACCTGGGATGGTGCTAAAACCCTGTAAAAAATGGGAACCACTACCAACGGTATCAACTGGGTGAGTTGATCCCGGATTTCTGATCCATCAACAGTATCAGTCCCGGTTATCCATATATTTCGCTTCTATCTAAGTCCAACCTGGAAACCCTTCAACACAAGGCATTTTCAAATTTGCATCCAACCCAGGTAACCCCTCAGGTCTCCTGAGGGAACAAACCCCAAAGAACCGGTGAACGTGTGCCGACCTCGAAGAATTCCATGGTGGTAAACATCTTGAGGAGACGCAGGAAATGTGGGTCCACCCATCCTTGCCATGTTACTTTTCGTTCCTACATTGTTTAAGGTTCTCTTTGTAGTTGTTGTAACTCATATTTTTCTTGGATTGTGTTTTTTGAATGTGTGCAACTGGAATCTGCAATACTTTGGCAATCACAGAGTGCCAACCACAACTGCCAGTTTCCTACTCCCAGGGTTGATAAATTTCCAAATTCCTTTGTGTGCTGATGAACCTGGACCGGGGGTTTCCTAGGAAAGTTGCACTAAGTTGCGATTTGTTCAAGATATTTGAATGTGAAGTTATGGAAGTTACCTGAGATTGATTGATATTTGATCTATTTGCCTATAGATTTTATATATCACTAAGAAACGTGTAGAATTGTAGAGGGTGGCAACACATAACAACATATTGGACATTGAAACTCCACGACTGTTCCTTAAGAAATCGTTGCACCCCAGGGGGCGCCTTGGCATAGTGCATAAGGACCTGCACGTACCAAACATGACGGGGCCCTGACTTTGAGTACAGTCACTCCGCACTCAACTGAAATTGGTGGAAGATAAGACTATCCAAATGATGTGTTTTTCCATACATGCAGCTGTAGTTCGACAACCACATCTGAGCACGATAATATTTTGCATGAATTAAATGCCAACTTCACATATGTTATAGATATCAATGATATACATACGTGCATCGTTACGTTTTGACAGCCTGGCAGAAAGTGAAATAACCTACCATGTAGAGTTATATAGTTAAGTCATTTCAGGATATTTGAGGCTACTCGAGTCAGGTCTGAAATGAGGATGTGGCTCGTGGATTGCAACTGCCCTTGCCGCTTACAGGTCTAGAATTCCCAGCAATGGAGCTGGGAACCCCAACAACACACTGG